>OZ020262.1:1924081-2212988 GCA_963971285.1 Astropecten irregularis | reverse complement strand
GGGAGTTGAACTTGAATTTAAGTAAAACAAGTCGTCGACGTTTTCACGAAGAGCCACTTTGCCCACTTGGGCGTTAAAACATAGTTTTGAGAAAATCGGCTTTGAAGTTTGTTCCTTTTTAAATTGAATATTTCGCCCATTTTTAGTGGACATGTTGATTAATTTTTCATACCGGTTTCAAGCTGAAGACTTTCCCTTACACTACGTACTAATTAATAGTTGATAGAGCTATGATTGCGGAGTAATTAGCGTTCTAAGAAATTTGTCCCTTCGTGAAAACTTTTTTTCCGGATTTGATCCAAAACTCCCTCCATACAAACATGCACAAATTTGTCCCTTGTGAAAGCTAAAAATAGCACGCGCGCTGGAATTCGCCGCTTCATGAAAACGTAAATTCGCGTTTTTGCTGAAAGTGCCCCCATAGAACAATGTGCATTTTTGACAATTCGCCCCTTCGTGAAACGTGAATCAGCACTTTTGGTGAAATTCGCCCTTAACTGATTTTCATGATCTAGTTGATTTAATTTGATTTGGCCAAAATAATTTTGCCAAGATGTCCGTTACAATACCCCTAATCGATTTTGGCCAAAAAAGAATTTCGAAAAAATCTTGATTTTTGCCAAATTCGCCCCTTCGTGAAAACGTTGACGAAGTGTTGTAAAATGCACGCTTGTCTCTAAAGGTTAAAGATAGTATTGTGACAAAGGTCACGAACTCTGTGCTCAGAGCGGACGAGCGAGAACTTGTTTAAGGTTGCGGTTTCCGGCCTATTGTTGAGTCTGAGGTGTGCTAGGCGCGCATTGGTTTCATGTGTCAGACTTTGGCCAGGCACCGTGGGAACAACATCTATACAGGCTTACTTCTTCAAATCACACTGTAAGTAATGAACATTGTCGAATCATCCTAATCAGAATAAATGAGCAGAGAGTACCAAGACGGTATAGTTTCCACCCATTGTTCCTTATTCATCAGTGATCCTCCTAATTGTTGCCATGTCCGTTGAGTGTTCTACAGTTATTAATTAACCTGTTCCATTGGTAATTCTTGTCCGAGCAAGCCATCGACACAAGCCAGAAAAGTCCTTAGACCGCACAGTTGCATTACAGTATCATTCTTTGATAAGAAACCGAAACAGAAATCTTCACAGATTTAGTTTTAACTTTTTATAAGCAGAAGAATAAGAAAGACATTGTAACACGCCAAAATCTTGTTTCGTGACTACACGCCTCAGCCTGAAAGTTTTATTCTTCACAAATCGTGATTATCTCATATTCATTCATAAGCCTGACCATCTAAGCCCCAAGCCCAGCAAGGCATCCATTTGAAGCCTGACCATCTGAGCACCAAGCCCAGCAAGGCATTCATTTGAAGCCTGGCCATCTGAGCCTCAAGCCCAGCAAGGCATCCATTTGAAGCCTGACCATATGAGCACCAAGCCCAGCAAGGCATCCATTTGAAGCCTGAACATCTGAGCACCCAGCCCAGCAAGGCTTCCATTTGAAGCCTGACCATCTGAGCACCAAGCCCAGCAAGGCATTCATTTGAAGCCTGACCATCTGAGCACCCAACCCAGCAAGGCATTCATTTGAAGCCTGACCATCTGAGCACCTTACCCAGCAAGGCATCCATTTGTAGCCTGACCATCTCAGCCCCAAGGCCAGCAAGGCATCCATTTACTGAGCACCCAACCCAGCAAGGCATCCATTTGAAGCCTGACCATCTGAGCACCCAACCCAGCAAGGCATTCATTTGAAGGATTACAAGTCAACTCGCCCCCTGACGGACTCGCCCCTTACCAACTCGCCTCCTAGCCGACTCGCCCCCTGGCCGACTCGCCCCCTGACCGACTCGCCCCTTACCAACTCGCCTCCTAGCCGACTCGCCCCCTGGCCGACTCGCCCCCTGACCGACTCGCCCCTGGCCAACTCGCCCCCTAATTTATTCAGAAATGAGATGCAAAATGCGAAGTTAATTAGGCATCATAATTAATACCAAATGCTTCTCACCCTTTTGTAGGGCCTACTATGTGTTTATGTCAAACATTTTATGATTAAGAATGAAAAATGCACAAAGTCCACACACAAACTTCTGCATGGTTCGATTGCAGTTCAAGCAATTTAATTAATATTTCCTTTGCAGAACCAAAAACAGCAAAAATTCAAAAACGCAACTTAAAAACAAGGAAAACAAGTGAACAACAACACTTAAAACAAACCATAGAACAAAACATATCGTCATAATAAAAAAAAGGTCTACAAAAAATGTCAACAATAACACTTAAAGTTAAAGCAAGACATTTTAAAACAAAATGATAACAAAATATGTTTAGAAAGAACATCGAATAATAAAACAAAAAATTGTCATTTTATCTCAAAGAGTCACAAAAACTCAAAAACATCGTCATAAGGACAAAAACACAAAATTCGGCAAGGGGGCGAGTCGGTCAGGGGGCGAGTCGGCGAGGGGGCGAGTCGGCCAGGGGGCGAGTCGGGGAGGAGGCGAGTTGGTAAGGGGCGAGTCGGGGAGGGGGCGAGTCGGTCAGGGGGCGAGTCGGTAAGGGGCGAGTCGGTCAGGGGGCGAGTCGGTAAGGGGCGAGTCGGCTAGGGGGCGAGTTGACCTGTTACCATTTGAAGCCTGACCATCTGAGCACCCAACCAAGCAAGGCATTCATTTGTAGCCTGACCATCTGAGCACCCAACCCAGCAAGGCATTCATTTGAAGCCTGACCATCTGAGCACCCAACCCAGCAAGGCATTCATTTGAAGCCTGACCATCTGAGCACCCAACCCAGCAAGGCATTCATTTGAAGCCTGACCATCTGAGCCCCAAGCCCAGCAAGGCATCCATTTGAAGCCTGACCATCTGAGCACCCAACCCAGCAAGGCATTCATTTGAAGCCTGACCATCTGAGCACCAAGCCCAGCAAGGCATCCATTTGAAGCCTGACCATATGAGCACCCAACCCAGCAAGGCATTCATTGGAAGCCTGACCATCTGAGCACCTTACCCAGCAAGGCATCCATTTGAAGCCTGACCATCTGAGCACCCAACCCAGCAAGGCATTCATTTGAAGCCTGACCATCTGAGCACCCAACCCAGCAAGGCATTCATTGGAAGCCTGACCATCTGAGCACCAAGCCCAGCAAGGCATCCATTTGAAGCCTGACCATCTGAGCACCCAACCCAGCAAGGCATTCATTGGAAGCCTGACCATCTGAGCACCAAGCCCAGCAAGGCATCCATTTGAAGCCTGACCATCTGAGCACCCAACCCAGCAAGGCATTCATTTGAAGCCTGACCATCTGAGCACCAAGCCCAGCAAGGCATTCTTACAGGGTATGAAGATGGTGGTGGTAGAAACTTACAGGGTATGAAGATGGTGGTGGTAGAAACATACCGTTTAAATGTTTCCACCTAATGACGGTATTTATCCAGAAATTAGTCAAACAACGACCGAAAATCTTTTTGATCTTTTAAAAGATCAGAAATAAAAAAGAAAAGACTTAAGAAATACTGTGGCCGTTTTTCACCGTTTTCTCAAAAAGTGGGCACCGTATGGGACTGAAATGTTCACAGTTGCATATATCACTACGCTCTTCCCCCTAATGTTTTTATTCTGTTTAGTTTTATATTAATTACCCTTTTGTATTTCCCATGCCAGAAATTATAACTGAGTCAAATTACTTCTTCTAGTTTGTCTGCTGTGCATCATTTAATTTTAAACGTTATCCTCATTTCTTCTTTTATTACACAGATCAGCATTTAATTATGTGTGCATACGCACGGGTTTCTAAGTGTTAACGGTAGTATCAAGTAATAAAACCAAGTAAGACTAAAGGCAGTTTAGATCCAACCGACCCAGATTCAATATTTGGCTTTTCTGTCTTGCTCGGACGACATTTTAGTTATTAACAGAACATAAATTATATTCAGACATGTATGTAGAAGGTTTTGGAGTACAATCGCTCAGGTATTTCCAAAGCTATTGTATTCAAATCATATTTTAATATCATAGGTTGATTATAATAATTATCAGGTATTTCTGTCGGGCGTTTCACGTCACAGACATTGTCTGCATTACATGTACATGTACCTCAAAGAATATTGTACAAGAAATAATGCAGTTAGGCCTATACGATGGAGTACATCTGCTGGGTGTTCCGCAGACACTGTTTGAGGACGTCATGCTCAGGGATTCCTTGAATTCGAGCAACCTCCAGTGCCACCCATCTCGCCATGGTTGAGTTGCTGTAGCTGGCTGCACCATGTAGGTCACAGGGTACAAAGAAGGATGAGTCAGTCTCAAGGAGAAGTTGGTCGAGGGGGATGTTCTTTGCAACATCTTGTGGTCCTTGTATGCCGGTGGTGACGATTTGGGTGAGACCAATGTACAGGTTGGGAAACCGTCCGGTCCGCACCACTTCCTGACCTCTTCCCAGTTACTTGTGAAGCAATGGAGATGTATCTTGTAGTGGAGTGGCATGAAGTCTGTCATGATGTCAAAGCAATCTTCTTCCGCGTCTCTGCAGTGAATGATTAGGAGAAGATCCTTTTCCTTTAATAATAATAATAATAATATATAATTCTTGTATAGCGCCAAATCCGTCAAAATTGACGCTCAAGGCGCTTAACAGAAATAAGGCGCTTCACAGAAATAAGGCGCTTCACAGAAATATTGCTATTTGCTATTTCCATAAGTTTCCTGAATACCAGCTTCTGGCGAGGTTTACTCCTGTGGCAAACCCCGGAGTAATCCAGACCGACTTCACCCAGGGCGCATATCTTCGGGTGATCCAGCAAACACTGGATAACCCCTTGTACATGGGGGGAGATGTGGTGTTCCTTTTTGGGTGGAGGCCAACCGCTACATGGATCATATGGTCTGAATCATCGTCTACCATTCGTCTTCGTTGCAGGAGGTACGGGTGTCACAGAACACTGTGATGCAACTGCGCAGCCCCTCCAAGAATGTCTTATTGGGTGGGTTTGCTCGGAGAAATTCGCTTTTTAAAGGTTCCAATCCATTGAACTTTGCGGTGCGCAGCAAGCGATCCACATGGCAGTGCGAGTTTATGAATTCAAGGCCATCAAGATCGCTAGTTGTCTTAGATGTTGCCTCCGTGATAATCAGAAGGCACTGTAGAGTTGGCCAGTGGAGAATTGACGAGACACGTGTTGGCGATACAAGATTTCTTTTGCTTTCCCTCTGAAGACCAAGGAACTGTTCGTAGGCGTCCCACACAGCTTCTTCATCAGGGTTGAACTTTGAATTCTTGTCACCAAGATGTTGGTCTTTGACAACAAAGCGGAGAAGTTCGGCATCCGAAGTGACCTGCAGGGAGCGGCAGATGGACTCCATGAACCTTCCAACTAAATCTGCGAGTTCAGGGAAATGCTTACTCCCAGAGAAGGGCCCGTGGAGAAGACAGTGTCTACCGATCTCCAATCTCCGACATTCCCAGCATGACATGAATGAGTACAGAAACCAACGATTCTCGGCACAAATATGCTGTCGCACAACATGCCGTTTCAGTTTGTTTGTTAGGAATCCACATGGAGGGGACACAGCAACTTTGCGGGCTTATTGGTAGTAGCAGTCGATTTGGGGGGTGCTTCAAATTTCTCATCAACAGCTTTCGAGCATTCAAACTCCAGTGGCAGTGGATCAGATAGTATCTCTTCATCTTTGCTGGCATCGCTCAAGCACTCCATTGTCGCTGGCATGGTCTCTGGTAGTTCTTGACCAGACCCTCCAGTCTACTTCCTCTATTCTAACTACTGGTTTTAAGCAAACTAAAATGATAGACAATTGTTATAACACCATTCAGAAGTGAACATATAATTTGTTCTACACTTCGAGGCTTATTTGGGTACAAAGCGTGCAGGGCGTTGAACGCCACCTGGCCACTCCTCGTGGCTAGTTCCCTGGGTTTGTCCACTTCCATGGCAGACGTCGTGTAGCTCTCGCAGAGAAGTGAGCTAGGATTCTTCTTTATATCACTCTCTGTGTCTCTGCATTCCTTATCTGGGCCCAGGAGTTTATTACATGTTTTTCATAACAGAAGGGTATGACAGTGTCATTGCATTGTTTTATGAGGTCATGGGGGACTACTTCACTTCTCTTCCTACCCTTGACTCAGTATAATATCGGAGACAGGGCTTCAGTTATCAGAAGGGGCTTGAGTTTGTGTGACTGGTCCGTATTTGTTGCCTTGTTTAATTTGTATAATATATCACCTTCCTGGTACAATGTGTGTTTGACGTTTGAATCATAATATTTCTTCTGATAATTTTGGGAACGGCTCATTTTATCCCTAGCGATTGCATGGACCCTTAACATTCTCTTCTTTCAAATTTCTTGCATATTCCTGAGGTTTTTCAGGCACATGGTTATTACCCTCGATCTCGAATATGAGTTTGACTGTTTGTCTAACCTCCCACCTGAGCATCATGAAGTTCGGGGTTATCCCTGTTTGGCGATTTGGAAGGGACTGTAAGGCCCCTGGATGAGGAGATCTTTGTCCCACTTTGCCACTTTTCCTTTCAAATGACTGAGGATTTGCAAGAGTGGTCTGTTGTACCGTTCGATTTGACCATTAGAACACGGGTGATATGGTGTTGTTCTTGTTTTGGTTATTTCAAGTAGGTTGCATGGTTTCAAAACGTTTTACTTGCATAGGGCAACCAAATCTTGATATGAAATTGTCAACTACCACCTTTTTTGATGGTCTCCGCCGTTTGGTTTGCGATTGGGTATGCCTCGACCCATTTAGTGAATTGGCAAATGAGCATGAGGATGTACTGATTCCCAGATTTAGATTGGGCCTAGGATATCCAGGTGGATACGTTTGATGGGGCACCTGCATGAAATTTGCACAGAGGTGCTCTTTGTTTGCGCTGAGATTTGTTTCTGTTGGTTGCATTCCGGGCAGGCCTTTACACGTACAGGTGTATATCGATATATGTCTTCACTCATATTAAACCAAACTTGGCGATCTGTTTCATATTTTGAATAGTTTTGGATATGCCTGGATGACCCCACAATGTTGAACTGTGGGAAAGCTGGATTATTTCCTGTCTTAGAGTGTGTGTAGCTAAAAATAGTAAATTGGGAGACGGTTCCCCTTTCCACTTGAAGTACATGTATATAACACCCCATCTTTTACATCTAGGAGCGCGACATTTGACCACAGGTACTTCACTGCTGGGGAGGAAAGTTGCAGCTTACTTTGCTTGGGAGTGATTTTACTTTCTTTCCAATTCAACCGTTCAGGTTTGCTAAAATTCCCTATGCCATGTAAGCTGTTTGTGGGCTTGTATTCCATGGGCAAAGAGGCATATTTGCCGTCCAACAAATGACGGATGCTGGCAGATACGTTCCCAGCCAATGGAATATCTGGATCTAGATTAACGTGTGTTTCTACTGGCGTTTTGTCCGGTCCTACATCACTAGGGGATGTATCTTCAAATGTGGTTTCACATGGATTACAGATTTGGAAATCAAGGTTATTTTCAGGATGGGGATGTACCCTTATTTGTCTCACCACAAATGGGATATAAACGATGTCAATGTCCTCCTCAAAATGTTTGCATTGGTTGTGAGTGTGTGCAAAATTGACAGCATGGGAGGTCATTGACGTCGCATCCCGCATAGTAGCAATTGCAGGTTGGGATCGTGCAAGGGATTTTTCGAAAGGGAATCTGCATTTTTTTTTTTTTTTTTTTTTTAAACTTGGATTCTTGGACCTGATGAAAACATCACAAAAGATGAAAAGTGGCCCAAAGCATAATGCTTGAAGCAAGTTGCAATAAAAATCTAAATAGTGGAGCAAAAGAACAGCATGAAAGAACATGATTCATTCGGTGGTCATGGTGTTGGTAACCCTATCACTATGCCCTACCAGGAAAAATAAAAAACGCAACCTGACTAGGCGTGCCGTTCACCCACACTTTATGGGCCCGGGCCCCGTAGGCTGTCAAATTCGCAGGTCACCATCTCCTAGCCAGGCATTAAGCTACCCTAACTAATCCATGACCACCAGATAAACAGCTAAAATAGAACTGAAGAGATAAAAAATGGTTTAAAACATCTGACCGATGAGGAAAGCATTCACTTTTGTCTTAAAGGCAGACACATCTGCAGAGGCAGGAAAAGCAGACGTTGGAAGGGAGTTCCACAGTCGACTTGTCCTTGGTATGTAGGAGTTGAGATAGAGCTCTGTTTTTGATCTAGGAATACGTACACAGTATGGATGTCCAGTCAGTGAAGATCTGGTAGCTCTTAGACTAGGTTGGTATGTTTAGTCACCTTCCTGTGAAGTATGACCATGTTATATTGATTTAACTCCTTTATCCACCTTGATAACATGCCACAGATCAGTTTAAATTGCATGAGCCATGCAAGACTGTTGTGGTCGGTTCTGATGTAGAACCGGCGTCCCAACAAGTAATGGCGAAATTGCCATGTGAAACATACCACTGCTAACAATTCCTGTCTGGTTGTGCAATATTTTCTCTGGGCTGGCCAAAGGAGATAACTACTGTAACCTATGACACGCTCCACCCCATCTTGTATTTGGAGCAACTCTCCACCAATGGCAGTGTTGCATGCGTCTGTATCCAAGATGAATGGTTGGTCGCCATTTGTATTTTGAGAAGTGATCATGACAGGACCGGACTTGTTACGAGAGCAGTTTTCAATTGGTTGAATGCACTCTTGTGCTCTTCTAACCAATTGAACTTCACATGTTTTCGGGTGAGCTCGTACAAGGGATGGGCTTGTTCTGCTAAGTGTAGAATGTGGGCTCTATAGATGGTAATTGATAAATCCTACACATTTCTCAACATCCTTAATACAAGACGGCCTGACAGGGTGTGCCAGTCCTGTATGGTCGATATGCTGTCTGGGTTGGGAGAAATACCATCTGCACTAAACAATTTTCCTAGGAAAACTACTTCCCTTTGAAACAAGCGACATGTTTTAGCCTTAAGTTACAAGTGGTTCTCCCGAAACCTCTCCAAAACTTCTATGAGGGTTCGGGTAGCTGATTCAAAGTCTCTACCTAGGATTATAACATCGTCCAAATACGCTAGGACTTCCTTCCAGGTTAACCCCTAAGTTAGGACTAATGTCATAGCGCGCTGGAAAGTGGCTGCTGAAAGGCATGCGTCGGTATTCGAAGAGGCCATACTTTGTATTGAACGCCGTCTTGTGTTTATCCGTCGTGTCTAGCGCTATTTGGTAGTACCCACTACTCATGTCCAACGCACTGAAATATTTTGTTTGTTTTTGTACATGTGCGTCTAGACACTCTTCTATATTTGGGAGAGGGAATGCATCTTTTATAGTCACTTTGTTTAAAGCTCTGTACAATCTATGCAGTATCATACTTTTCCATCTTTTTTCCTCACTAGGACTGGTGAAGAGGCCCAGCAAAGTGTCTAAGTGTGATTTTTCCTCCTCTTCAAACCCAATCTGAGGGGTTCAATGCATTTTTTGTCTGATAGGGTGAGCGTCCCCAGTGTTGATCATATGTTTAATTAATGATGGAAAATTTCCCTAAGTCCATGTCGGTTTTAGAAAATACATAGATCTGCATACTCTGTTAGGGTCTACTCCTAGCCAATAAATCCGATTGTTCTGAGGTAAGATGCTGAATGAAATTTCCCATAATTCCTGAACATGTGACAGAATAACCTTATTTTTTCTAACATGACTTTTTCTATAAATTGAAAAGTCATGTTCGAAGTGGTCCATCTGTCCAATTAAGTGTCCCTTTTTTAAGTGCACATGTTTATCAGTAACATTACATACATATATTTATTGGTACTTATCTTTCATCATTAACTGTGACCAATGTGTATTTTATGAGGAGTCCATTGTGATCTCTTTCCAGGGCAAGGATAAGCAAGGGATTGTTTGAAACTGAGTCGACTTGCACATTTGCTACTATCAATTTAGTGTGTTGGGAGGCACTGTCAATTTGCCTTTTAAGGTGACTTGTTGGACCAAGCTTCTTTGATTATCGTTTATTTTCAATTCTCAGAATTCTCTTTCCATTTAAAGTTACAGAGTTGTCTGGTGGGTTGATAATTTGTTCATTTTGTGCCTCAAGAAAGTCTAGACCAAGAATGAAGGCATCAGTGATTGGTGCAATGGATAAATCCCAGTTATAGTTACTTGTACCTGGATACTTAGGGTGATATTTGCTACTCTATGGGCAAGCATGTCACTTGATTTTTCTGGTCCTGTGAGCAAGACCTTTTCTTTAAATGTAATGGGGGTTTTAAATCTGTTGCTAGTTCTTCTCCTATAACTTCATAGGTTATCAGTGAAAAAAATCACATGCTGGCTCAGGTGGGATTCGAACCCACGACCTCCTGCTTACTAGTGCAGATGGTTGATCATTAATTTAAATGACACATACTGTACATGTCTAACCCTGGGTCGATTTGCCCTTGACAAGAGTTTATGGTTGTGTGCTGCTGTTTGCGTATATCTAATGGCTTGATCGTGTTGATTCAGAGTCTCTGGGTCTCTGAAATACGTGAGTTCAGCAGTTTTGACGTTTGCGCATCCTTTAAAGAATATCTCCCTAGCGATGGTTTCAAAAACATCAACGGTAGCATTTGGGAAGGCACGTGTTGTTTAATAATTGCCTGACGCATTGTCCAAAATGTTCAATGGATTCGTCTTCCCTTTGATGCACCATAGCAAGTTCTCCCCGCTGAATCATAGGGTCCTTCCTCTTGCCAAACATTTTCATTTAAGTGATTCTTTTAGTTTGTTGGTAGTCATGCAAAGTTTCTTGTTCCTGCCAAGCGTAGCATTCTACCACTTTTCCAGTCAGCAGTCAGTGACCCAATTAAATTTAGCAGTTTCACGCATTCAGTCCAATGACAACATTCCATTGTTACTTCAAACTTAGTGATGTGAGCGTGAAAATCGTCACTGCCATCTTATGGCGTTATTCTAGGAATTTTGTTTGGCTGTGCATTTTCCATTGAGGGCACAGGAGCATGGAACGGCTGTTTTTTAAAGCTAATATCATACTTTGGTTTTTGTCAAAGAAATACAGATTCGTGGGCAAAAATATCAAGCAAGATACAGTAAAAGTAATCTGTGAAAATTACAGTCCCATACGTTGCCCACTTTTTGAGAAAACAGCGAAAAACGACCACAGTATTTCTTAAGTGTTTTCTCTTAAATTATGTTTGATCTTTTAAAAGATCAAAAAGATTTTCGGTCGTTGTTTTACTAATTTCTTTATAAATACACCATTTCAGGCGGAAACATTTTAACAGCATGTTTCTACCAGCACCATCTTCATACCCTGTAAGTTATTTGTAAATCTGTGAACATTTCTGTTTCGGTCTCTTACCAAAGTATGATCATAGAGCTAGGAAGAGAAGGAGTGAGAACCAAGGCACTTCAAACGGCAATGATCGCCGCCGCATTCACGCAAGTTGCAACCGCAGGCTTTGTGTAAAATAGTAGTTATCATATGCAAATTTATCATTGCGGTAGTCTGGCTGGCTTGACCAACTTCGTCCCGGCACTGTGGAAAGGTCTAATTTCCTTGCGCGTATAATATACAAACAAAGTGGACTCAACATGGCCAAAATGAAAAAAATTACCGGACTTTTCATCAACTGGCCATAGCTGGCTAGGCATTTGTCATATTCACACATGTACCATATTTTCTGTCAGGACATAATCTACAATTTAGGCTGACTCCTGACCGTGAAAAATCTCGGGTCAAGCCGCATAACGAAATATGAAATTACCCTTTTTAAGCATAATTGGTTTTCGATTAATGTCAAGAAAAGACGACAAATTGCCGTTAAATGCCCGATTTCGACGAATGACGCACCGATCGAAAGATAATTTTCTTGCGCATCTTTCGGTTTGCCATGTAAGCTTGCAGGGGCTTTCAGTATCAACTGCGCTTGCCATTTATGATTTGGTTCGTTTGTTTTGTTACTCCAATTTGCAATTTCAGTTATGAACCATTTTGGGGGTTACCAGGGAATTCCGGTGACCATCATATGATCAAAGGATCGACTGCGGTTGTGTTATGTAACAGGCGCGTGGCCGGCCGCAGTGCTTTTCCAACGGGGCTTAATTGGGCGACTAGTGATTGGATTAGTGATAGGTTGCAGTTCGAACTCCTTCTCTTCCTAGCTCTATGGTATGATACCACCTGAATCTCGCAAACACCGGATTACGTTGTAAGGGGTGTTCACTAGCTGATGAGGTTTTCAGGTCCCCTTTTGTTGCAGGCATTTACATGGACCTTATCGGAGATAGCCAAAAATTGGCTGTGCGCAAAGCACTCTGGGAAACGCAGGGTTGTTAGGGCTGGCGCTGAGTGCATAAAACGTATGGACATGAAAATTCAACTATAAATAAGTACTCAACTTTACACCGCTGGAACAAGTGACTCGACAGTAACATTCCATGGACCGTTGTGCAGCATCGTTATGTATAACAACTCAAAGCAAGGCTTTCTTCTAGGAAAAAATACAACTTTAAACTTCGCGAGCCGGCAGCTATACGAATATACGCGTGTCGATTCGTGTGGTAAAACTTTTAAACCCAATGTTACCCACTGTCCTTTGCGCGTGCACGCGCAGTGCGGAAAACATCTCTTCGATAAGGTCCATGGTGATCAGCTTCATTTTGGGCCACTAGGTTAAGATTTTTTGTCTGGCAGCTCCTTCTAGCTTGTGGATGTGAAGCCCTTTGTTCAATTGATTGCTTTTACTGTTAGGGTTCTTCAGGTGTGAAGGGAGTGGGGGACCTTTGTCATGGATAACCTTTAGGTTTGCATCAATTGTATCATCACCTGTCATTTGGCTTGTAGTAATGTGCGCTTGCTCTAACAGTGACATTCTGATTGTGTCTTGAGATGGCACATTAAATGTGAACGGCGTACTGGTGCTTTCTTCTTGCATTTCAGGGTTATTTGGTTATGAACTGGTGGAATGTTGGGTAGGGCCTTACCCACAATGAGGTTTGTGAGTTTTCTTTGCAGTTTTTCAATTTGGTTTCCAGTTTTTTCCTAGGTTTTCAATGGCCCCTGTTACCTGGGTGGTATTTTCTTGCATGATTTTGATCAAAACATGTATTCATTTGGTTTGCTAGTACAATGGGTTAACTTCTTCACCTTGTTTTTGGCCTCCCATATTCCCTGTTAGTTCTGTTAGCATATCAGAACTATGGCTATATTTGAACAGTTTTAATCAATGATACAAACAATTACAATTATACTTTACAGGAGATGGAAGCTGCTATACAGTGGTCTATAAGGTGACCTATCACTCCTATATGCTGTAACTGCCTTCTGCTGTGAATGATATTACAGCAGTTTGTCCCGATTTACAGCAAATGTATAATTATAAGTAAGGTGACAAGATGTCTGTCTTGTCTATTTTGATTTTTTGTAAAATTTTTTATCAAACTGGCACAGCAACTTCCGGTAAACATATATGTATAATACAAGAAAATAATAAAATAGGGTTTAATACACAGAAGTTGTTCGGCAGAAAGCGTCAATGACACTCGGCCAGACACGCTGGCAAATTTAAGCAAACGCCGGATCATGGGCGTAGATCATGGGGGGGGGGGGGGCTAGGGGGGTTGCAATTCCCCCTAGGTTTTCACTTTTTACATGTATATATATATAAAAATTATTTTGTGCACAAACGTATATGGAAGTACGACCCAGCTACAAGATCAACCCCCCCAGGTCTGAGGACGTGTGTACACTACTGCGCCGGATGATGTCATCATGCCGGGCGAGTAGTAAAACGTTTACGGCTGGTTTACAAATACATGTACAGCAAATAGTAGATATTACAATCGCGTTGTAAACTCAACACACGCAACAAATTATCCTCGTTGCCAATGTTGTAAAATGCACGCCCGTCATTCAATGCTTACCTGGCCTCAGTAGCTACTCAACAACAACGGGCAAGTTTTGAGCCTTGCTATGGGTACGGGTACAAGACAGGAGCAATGTGAGACACGTACACACTTTTCCGGTACACACAAGACTGCCGTGTCGTCCGAGCAGGGCAGGCCGCCGGACCACACAACATGCAAGGACTAGTTGATGCTGAACATCTGCATATCACTACACAAGGAAACATATATCATGTTACATCAACAATGGCAAGAAATATTTATTGAAATACTGGAACCAAAAAATCAGATGCAACGGCAGTGGCCGGCGATAATTCATTTTATCAAATCAATGATTATTTTCCGCTCTATGTTATTTTCTTCAAGTTGATGGTATTTGTCTTCCAGCTTTTGTTAAGCTTGGTTGTACATGAAATGTAATCTGTGTATGCTTTCTCCATCTCTTTTTGCAGCTTAATAATCCCAGGATATTGACTATAATTTGGTTCAGTTTTTGGTTGCAGCTTTTCTATAGTCTGTTGATTGATCTTGATGAGATTTCTGTATTTAAGTTGTCTGTCATGTTGATGTCCTGCAGTAACTGGAATCTATTTTTTATGTCGATGGTGTACTTTTTTTGGAGGTTGGTTGTTCTAACTAAGCTCTTTCCAATCATATTTTGGTTTCAAAGGCACTGATTTATATGCTCTCAGGCTAGTTGAATTTGTCCTGTAACAATACGATCAGATCCCGTGGCCGAAAAACTGCTGTATGGTTTTACATTGATGACACTGTTTTCGCCATTTTTTTCTGGCTAAAATATAGTCAAGCTATGTCGTCATCCCACTGGGGATAATGTGTGTGTCCACTTCTTACCCTCTCTTTTCTTGAAAACTGCGTTGATGATTATAAGATCTTGTTCTTGGGTAAAATCAATGAGGAATTGGCCTTTTATATTTGTTGATCATGCGAGTGTGTTAGTGTAATATTCTTTAAAGGTAGTATCATACTTTGGTTTTTATCAAAGAAATACAGATTCATGGGCAAAAATATCAAGGAAGATACAGTAAAAGTCATCTGTGAAAATTTCAGTCCCATACGTTGCCCACTTTTTGAGAAAATAGTGAAAAACAGCCACAGTATTTCTTAAGTATTTTCTCTTTTATTTCTTATCTTTTAAATGATCAAAAAGATTTTCGATCGTTGTTTTACTAGTTTCTGGATAAATACACTGTCTGTCCCAAATATTTGTAGAATTGCTCTACAAGTTCTCTTCCGAGACATTTATTGGTGAGTATACTGATGATATTGTCGTTTTCAGATTTCCTCTGAAGTTTGCCATGATTATTCTTTTACTTATTCATTTACATGTACTGTACATCAATAAGTAAAAGAATTGAGTATACAGTGCTCATCCACGTCGGTGAAGGGCAAGCCTAGTTTGCATATAGTAAAAGAATTATTAGAATTTATTATCAATATTATGTGTAATATTGAGAAGGGATTTCATCGCCTCTCCACTAAGGACTTAGTCTTGATCCAAGACTGGCATTATCTTTTGTCCTGCTCCGATAACACCGATAGAGGGGTGCTATAATGCAACGAACTTGATGGCCTGCAGCCACTGGTACCTGTGCCACCACTGGTACGCTTGCCATTGTAATCCAATATGCCAGTCTTGAAGCAAATCAATAGCCCAGGCGAAGACCCCCGCGCATGGTATGAGGTGCTGAAAATAAGGAAAAAATTTAAATTCAATCAATTCGTGAAATAACCACAAGGGAAACTGACTGAGTATTTTTAAGTCATTGAAAAGTGAACAAAGAAAAATTGACTGTAGCGGGATTCGAACCGGCGACCTCCTGAATACCGTACAGGCGCTCTGCCAACTGAGCCATCCAGCCCTACGTTGGTGGTGAACGGTACATGGGGTATCACTCAAAGAGGATACAGCTTTTTAATTAATAGGTCGCCGGTTCGTATCCCGCTCCAGTCAATTTTTGTGGTGTGGCGGTGTGTGCGTGGTTTCATGGCTTCTGACTGCCAAACGAACAAGGATAGTTGACTATTGGGGTCACCACCAACGTGGGGCTGGATGACTTAGTTGGTAGAGCGCCTGTACGGTATTCAGGAGGTCGCCGGTTCGAATCCCGCTCCAGTCAATTTTTCTTTGTTCTCTTTTCAATGACTAAATTCAATCAATCTTGAATAATCACGCAAGCGCAATAGTGCAGATTGTTTTTCATACAGTCTGGTCACACGATGGTCGATGCGTAATACACATGATATACATAACAAGTCATAGAGCACCGTGGTTGGGGCCAATTTCATAGCAGTCGACTGATAAATTTTAAACTGAGAATTATATCCAATTTTTGGGCGACAAATGTTAGGGCATCAGATACAACCATAGCACAAGAGAGATTCTCCCGAATCGACACTGGTTACTGGCATGCATGAGGCAGGGGCTTTAACCCTGGTGCTTAATGTTTGAAGCTGTGTTTGTAGATGTTTCTTTTGCTATAATAACATCGTTGGGTGTTATGCTTAATGGCCGTCAATGTTCTCCTGAACTGAAGCTTTTAAGATATGTGACCCAGCAAATGGTTCTTGGGGAGGTTGCCCGTATCACAACCAACAGCCTGAACGAGGACTTCTCATGAGCCACTCCTCCATTGCCTCGTGGAACAGCTCACCACCTTGATGCTACGGGCAGGCACACAGATCGGCGACTTCCCTTTCACTCTAGCAAAGGCAGACTTCCTTTCGTCACTCTCGGCCATCTCATACGCTAGTAGTGCCTTCGCCCACTGGGGATGTTCTCCTATCAGTGCCTTGTTTGGGTAGCTGCTGCCATATCTATCTTTCAGGGCCTCCCTCACTGCACTGATGACGTTGCATCCCGGCCACAGACAAACGTGTACGAGATCCAGCTTGCAGGTGGAACTGGACCGCAGAAACGGGTCACCCGTACCGAAGTTTTGGACACCAAGGAAATGGTCCCAAATTGGGAGAATGGCAGTCAGGAGGAAGCATCACCCCAGTCCTCCAAAACAGCAGAGGAGCCTGCTAGCCCAGCAGCTCCCCACCAGCTGAGGAAAACAAAAGTTCGGAGAGGCTCAACAAAGCAGACGATCTGAAGGGAGCAATTTTGATGGTACACTTAGGTACTGAAGGGGCTAAGCCAGCGAAACCACAGCTGGGTTCTCCAGCATCAGGAGCTAAGAAGGTTACCACTGACGTATCACCCGATGACACACACATAGCAGCGGAGCCTGCTATGGGAGCAGTATCCCCCAGTCCAACGATACTGACTGTCCTAGATGTCTTTGGCATACCAAAGAACCCAGAGAGCTTGGACATAGTAGAGGAGGCTACAGTACCTGGAGCCTCCAACCTCATTTCTTCCCCCCCCCCCCCCCCCCCCCCCGAGCATCCACCACAGATCTTCAGACCATCAACACTGTTATTTTATGCAACCATTTTGTATGTGCTCAGAGAAGTTTTTTTGACTGCTTCTGTATTTCTTCATTCCTTATTATCCTATTATGTATCAACCCATTTTTCTTGAATAAACCTTGTATAAAGAACCATTTGCTGGGTAACAGATAGATTTTATTTTTGTTTTATTAGGGTTTTCATCCACCCTCCTCACTTATCTCGTAAGACTGGTGGGGTTGACACAGGTTGTATTGGTTTACCAGTAGCACATCTCTTTATCTGGTCACCTGACCTCAGGTCTAACCTCAGTACTAACCTGACCTCAGTGCTAAATACACTGAAATGTACCTTTTCAAATTCTCAGCAAGATCTCATTAACAATAAGCAACTAGCAAATTCATTCCACTTACTCCATTAGTGATTCAAGTTTCACCCGACTCTCGTAGTCGTAACTAAGGATAGCAAGCCCAAAACCCACAGTTTAATTGGCCTTGACCTTCATGCAGCAACCTGACAAGTAAATCTAAAACGCTAGCTTACGCCCTAGCATTCGCATAGCCCTAGCAACAACTCAAACTTCCCACTGTCACCAAGTCACAATAAAAGTCGCCTAAGGGTGCGTCATGTGCATGCAAGTTATGCCAAAGCGCCCAATAAGAAGCGAAGTTGCGCCTAAGTTTCATGCTTCACGACTGCGAGTAATGGTGGGCTTTTTGGCCCCTGCCACACCACCGCTCCCCAGCCCGGTCATTGTGGTGCTCACGAAGATCACATCGAAGGCTATTTCGGCTAGCCTTCAAAAAGCAGGAACGGCAAAGGATATTTGCGGCCTATTGTATCTTTGGATCACAATTTCCTTGGAACAACCAAGTATCTGCAAACTCGAATGAGAAGTTGGTTGTTGTGACACTGCGCCAGACGTACGGTCTGGTCTCTGTGGGGCTAGCATGGCCAGCCCCTCAACGCGGTGCATGCCACTGTCGGCTGCTGTACTGTAAATGTGCTAATGATCCTTGGGATATGGCAGTGTGTGCGTGGTTTCATGTCTTCTAACTGCCAAACATGCCAAACAAACAAAGATAAAATTTTGACTATTGGGAACACCACCAACGTAGGGCTGGATGGCTCTGTTGGTAGAGCACCTGTATGGTATTCAGGAGGTCACCGGTTCGAATCCCGCTGCAGTCAGTTTTTCTTTGTTCACTTTTCAATGACTTTAAATTCAGTCAGTTTCCCTCATGGTTGTTTGATGATTATATTAATTAAAAAGCTGCATCCTCTTTGAGTAATCCCCCATGTACCGTTCCGAGGTTGCAGCATTGCTGCGTGTATCATTGAAATGATCCTTGTGATAAGGCGATGTGTGCGTGGTTTCATGGCTTCTGGCTGCCAAACGAACAAAGATAATTGACTATTGGGAACACCACCTACATAGGGCTTGATGGCTCAGTTGGTAGAGTGCCTGTTCGGTATTCAGGAGGTCGCCGGATTGAATCCCGCTCCAGTAAATTTTTCTTTGTCTATTAATTTTTCAATGACTTCAAACTGAATTCAGTCAGTTTCCCTTGTGGTTATTTGATGGCCGTTTTTCACTGTTTTCTGAAAAAATAGGGCACCGTATGGGACTGAAAATTTCATAGACGACTGTTTTTCTGCTAGTATAATTGCAGATTAAACCTTTTGGATATCTATCGGTATCCACTTTTCTGCTTCTTCCAACAGAACCAAATTTAGGTTAGTTCATACAACAGGAAATACAGATATGTTTCAGGACAGGTTTAAAAGAAAAGTTTGTTTTTAGCTGTTCTTTTGGGGTTATGATAACAGGTTAATGCATGGAAGCCAGACTTGTGGGTGTGAGTAAATTAGGCGATACTGACAAAAAACACATCTGAAACAATGATTTTGTACAGTTTCAGGTGATCTCCAGTGAAGTTCCATTTTGCACTATGAATTGTCTCCTTTTGTCACAAGCAATTACCGGTAACAAACGAGTATTAGTAAATAGACTCAATACTCTAGGTGAACTCATTTTATTTCAGAAACAGAAAGGGAAATGCCAGGAAATATTACCCCCCCCCTCTCAACAAAGATCCCCACGGTGTCATTTTGCTAGAGAAAAGTATGATCAGAGGGGATTCAAAATTGCAGCACTTCTCAGGGGGAGGGGAACAAGATTTTTGTCTGCACAATGGATGGTACACTGTTTTCTGGCCGTTGAAATTCTCAATTTTGGGGGCCCCTCTAAGGTACGGTATTCACACATGAACGTCTGCTACTCTGCTTGAGGGTGTCTGACTCAGTTTATGTACGCACTTAAGGCTCAGATATGAAAGAGGTTCAAAAACTCCACTCCAAGCACATTACTGGGCCTGTTGGAAGACAGGAACTGTCCATGGATGAGACCTGTCACTCTGATTGTTTGGTGGGTAGACAGTTATGGAGATGGGCACTTTTACACTGTTGTGACAAACAAATTCTACCTGCTTTCTAGGACAGCAGAAAAGCAGAAAAGTGAATTATCCAAATTGTTAAATCTGCGATTCTGCTAGCAGAAAAGCAGATGACTACTTGTGAACCACTGCGCCACAAATGTTGAGTCTGCTTTCTTGGAAGGCAGAAAAGCAAAAAGTGAATTTGTCAAAACTGTTCAATCTGCTTTTGTTGTAGTAAGGAAAGTGAAAATGCAGATGTTTACTTGTCTACCTGCAGTTATGGATAAAAAGTAATTTTTGCTTTTCTGGTAGCAGAAAAGCAGAAAACTGTATTTTACCAAAAGGTTCCATCTGCTTTTCTGTTTAGTAGAAAAGCGCATTTTGCAAGAACGTGCTGATACGGTGTTCAGGGGTCACTGGTTCAAATCTGGCTCCAGTCAAATTTTTGTTGTGCACTTTTCAGCCATATTGGTTTTTGTCAAAGAAATACAGATTCATGGGCAAAAATATCAATGAAGATACATGTATATTAACGCCATCTTTATTCTCTGTAAGTTATAGATAAATCTGTGAACATTGCTGTTTCGGTATGCTTTCAAAGTACGATACTACCATTAAATGTTCACACCGATATGCAAAAACTTAATATATTTTTCTTTATTTTCTTTTATTAATAGTGAATATATGCCTTCATGAACCTCTTTGGAAGAGCAGCCAGTATTCCAACAATATTTCTGTGGAGATTATTTCTTTATGTTCATTACTCGAGCTAATGTGTTTGAACAAAGAATCCCACATGGTAAGTATATTTGTCTTGCTTCTTGACCCTTCTTATCTTCTATCAGTGGTTCTTTAGCAAAGGCATCTAAAGTAGAGCAAGCATCAACAGTTTCCTCCGTCATTTTCCAAAACATCCATAATTTTTTTGCTTATTTGGTTTCCTGTTATCATTCACCTTTATGCTGAATATTAATTGTAATTTATTCTGCTTCACTGTGCCTGGTTCAGTAAAGATCTGACTTTAATAAATAAAATGTTTTTGATTTTTTTTAAATGGGGAAAAAATGTTCAAAAACCACACATGTTTTAACAATTTTAATGGAACCACTACTGTGCAGCCCATGGTATAGACAAGTAAAAGATACTTCTGATATTGCAGGTGCATTCAAAAGTAAGCAAGCTGCATCTTAGTATACATTGAAAAACACACAAGAGAGGCAACAATTGACATAATATCAGGAGATCTCATTCAACATATCGGAAAAAACCTGGAAGTAAAAGTAGACAAGAAAGGAATACAGACTCTGGCAACGAAAGCAGACTTCTTTGAACAAACTCACTTGAATAATAAGGGCTCTTATCACATATCCCCGAGAAAGTACCATGAATTGAAGATATTTTGGCCCTCCAGTGGTTGGTTGAAATGGTCAAAAGGACAGGATGTATATAGAATGGCATTGATGGGGCTCTACCTGCTTTAGTCATGAAATCAGGCTTGCGAGCTACTGTGCCTAGGGCGCTTTTGAGGAATCCTTGGTGTCATTACCAGAAATAAATAATAATACAAATAATAATAATAAATTCATGACCTCAGGTGCCGATTTCATCAAACTTACGACGTGTCGCAGAGTTAAGACGCATCATTTCTCTATGGACTCACCGCATAGATGCGACGCGTTGCAGCTAGGACGCGTCACAACTCGATTTGCGACGCGTCGCAGAGCTTTATTAAATCGGCCCCAGGAGACCGGAAATTAAAATCCACAAAACCTTTTATTCTTCATTCAAAGTTTCAAACATGTACAAACTCAACCTGGAGAGGTATAGCTCATTATTGTTACAACTGTGACACCATGGTCGGTTCACTTTATATTCCCCAGATAGTTTTAGCTTTTACTATCTGCAAGTATAACACAAACTATGCATCCCAAATGCCATTGTGTTTGTAAATGCAAACTGTACTTTTGTCTTTCTTTTTGGTTTGTTTGCAGCAACTGAGATGGCACAAAGCAAGCACAAGTAAGAACCGGGGAATTAAATGCAATGTCCTAAATACACGTTTTCTACTCGTTGGAGAACACTGTGTACCCAATATGTACTTTGTTAGAACAAAGTTTGGTTCAGATTGACTTTTAGAAGTGACCAAAGTGGGGTCTAGAACACCTGTTTACAAAGCAATTTGGACAAAATATTTTTAAAAATCATGAAAAATAAAATAATGATGTCATCATGACGTTACATCATATTTAGCATCCCAGACACAAATACTACATACCCACCAGGTTACATGATGATCGGCCCATGCCTTAAAAATCCCCTAAAGTTGCATTTTGATGATGTCATGATTTTGTCACAGTATTGTTGCCTAGAAAGTGTTGATCACTGTTGCACACCTAAGTGTCACTAAAAAGAAATTTGAAAATATCTTGTTTCATTCTTAAGATATCGTTAAATGAATATCGATGATAACAAATTTCAATAAATCTTACTAGATCAGATGATGGCATCATGATTACCTTGATGCTTAAAAAAAAAGCTTAAAAGATGTACCTATGATCATTTTGGACTGAAGTTTGTTTTTGTGTCATGTAGTCTTGTTGGACATACCGGTACATGTATTCCTCAAATCACTCATATCAGAACTGAAAGCTCTCCATAAATGTGAAACAACACACTCCAGTTCTTTTACCTAAGTTTGGACAATGTTTATTTTTAATTCGAAGAATCTGATAGGATGACCAGTGTAGAGTGTATTGAACAAATCACCAAGTGTTTAATGAAAGTGTTGTTGATTTTCCTTCCATGATTGGTTGGATCAAATAATGAACCTCTATCGTGGATTTTATTGCTTTGGAAAATTATCAAATAACATTATTGAGAGTGAAGATGTACAGCTCAGTTTCAAATCACAGATATTTCAGATCAAATTTCTCAATTCTTTGATTTGTACTTGGTATACAGGTAGAATGATTCTAGACAGGATGCACACATGTTTGTCAGAACTAGAAAAGCAGTCACCTTCCGGGATACAGGTACACTACATATTCAGTTTTATCTGTTCTTATCACAGTAAGATCAACAGGTGTATTGTTAAAGTTTATTTTCCTTATCATAAAAATCAAATCAAACTAGACATATGGTTGTCCCACAACCACTTGGTGTTCGGGGTCCCATTTTGTAGTGGAACTGTTATGTGAACGTATGTTGGAACATACTGTAAAAATCGTCCCTCATACAATGGCGTATTGAAATACACTTAAAATGTGTGACTGATCAAATACTGATCATCTTGATTGCTGTATTCGTATACTGACTGCATAGTGTATAGAATAGTGCTGGGATTTTTATTCGGATACAAGTTAACCGAACCAAATTTAATTATCCTGTTACAAATTTTCACTAACTGTTGGCCGAACTGAAAGGAAAAAAAAAGAGACAAACGTTTGACTCATGCTCAACAACCCAAAAAGTGTATTTTGTCAAAGTCAGTTATTTTGTCCATTTTGCCAAATAGAAACACACTTTTCACATGTGTATTGTATGTACTTGATCTAAATGCTTGATCTAACAAATAACATCATAAAAAGCATTCCGAAAACAATAATCACATTGAAGAAGATGTATATACCACAAATTGCACATGTCACGCATGTCGCACATGATTACATATGTTATTAAACTGTTAACCTGATTTTTTGTGCAATCAGTAACCGGATATAACTTGGACACATGTATACCAAGTTTCAACCCAATCAGACCTAAAGGTTTGTTTGTTATTGATGCGTGAAGTTTGCCCCTTTGAGGCGTTGTCACGTGACACGTACATGTGACACGTCATGATGACGTAAATGTTCGGCATACAACTTTGGGACTCTGTTTGGACCAAGTTTGGTTATTGATCAAGTGTTTAAAAGTCACCAAAGTAGCATGTACAATGCCCTTGTAAAGTCTATGAGATGTCAAATGACAAGAAGAAGAGGAAGGAAGAAAACAAAATATCCAAACAAAACAATACCTTTTCCGACCAAGTTCGGAAAAGAAAAAAAAAATGTGGAAAAAACTCTAACAATAACAATAACAATAGGTGTTCAGCCTGAACCCGGACACCTTAAACCCAAATAAATTTAAATTAAGTATAAAAACCTGTTTTATCTCCCACATAATGTTGTAGGTGGTCCAAGGGCATGACAGGTGTCATATTTTAACCTTTGATTTAAGGCAGGGGTGGGCGGCCCGCCGTTGATTTTTGTGCGGCCCGCGAGACGCATGCATCCAGAATAAAAAAAAATTGGTATGTGCTTCACACAGCACAGTACTGTATAACCATTGTGTCATATCGGTATTGCTTTGACAAGTTTTCACAAACAAAGCTCAGTTGTCAGGTTGTGTTCCTTAGTGGGGTCGCCCTCTAAGAAATTCCTCGTTACTGAATGTTTGAAATTGAAAGTGCATTGTTTAATAGTGCGGCCCGCCAAATTTTCCATTCCTCGTTTCTGGCCCATTGATTCATAAAGGTTGCCCACCCCTTATTTAAGGATTGGTATAACATTTTCTGGGAAATGATGCCGGCAGATACAATGTATTCATTTTCTCACGTGGCCATAAAGCGTTATCCACATTTTGTTGAGTTTGATATCAAAATAGTTTTGGAATGCAACTCAGGCATCATGGAGATATTTGCCCTCCACAGTCCAACAAATTCAAATAATTTTTCAAATAAGGAATAAGTTCAGGTGGAATACAATTTGCCAACCTTGCAATAGGATTTCCTGATACAAATTGATCTGTCACCAATTTCTTAGCTACAATTGGTTTTGTGGTCATTTCCGGTTCTTATCAGAACCAATAGATAATTGTTGTCATGATGCTACTACCCAATCCATGTGTAGATATATTGTGTACTTATATGTAAATACAATAACATACCTGTACCATTTACTGCAGTCATCCCAAATACCTTTCACATATTGATTGATTTGAACAGTACAAGTTACGAATTACACTTTTACACTTTTCTCATTTTAAGGAATATTTGTGGCTGCCATTTTCAGTTTTTCTTTTTGTATGGAACCTAACTAGGAACAACTTGAAAGGACAAGACTTTCCCTATTGTTTCCAAGAGCAATAGGCCGTCTATCAAATCAACATGAACCATCAGAATCACCAATAGATGGTAAGTTTCTTTTTTCATATAATAGAAGGAATCAGTTTAATCTATTCATTCAATCCAGTTTGTGAGTAAAAACTGTGACAGAAATGCAACATCCTACATGAGAAAAAAAAATTGAGAAATCAGAAGAACTTTTATTTTTATCTGTGCCACTCATGGTCAATCATCTTGATGGAAAATCCTAACTCTTCCTTGGCATCTAAAAAGGAAGAAAAATCACTTGCCCACCATGAATGCAACAAAATTCAAGATTATGTAAAGGTGCATATCTGCCATATACAGTCAAACCTTGTTAGTACAAGCTCTGTTAAGACGAGATCCCGGTTAAGATGTTGTGCACTTTTCTATTAGGAAATATTTGCTTAATACGAGCACTGATAATATGATAGTCTGACAAACTAATAAACTAAATGTCAAACAAGTCTCACTATTCTGCATGCTTTATGCATTGTGTATGCATCAGAATCACTCCAGGACCAATTTTGACGGAAGGGATACAAACCCACAATAGCACTCCACACTTGCGCTAAAAATAGCACACCGGATCTCAGACAAACATTGCAACCATGCAAACATGTGGTGGGTGTGTGTGTGTGCGTATGCGTATGCATGTGCATGCATGAAAAGTTTGTCTGACAGCCGAGGATTTTGTACATGCGTGCGTTGGCCAAATCACTCATGTGACGTCATTAGTGCGGCTGGAGCGCTATTGACATGCACATATGGAAAGGGCTACTTTCTTCTTTAAGCAGATCTTCTTCACACAGCAAATGAATAAACGTGCATATTGTAAGGAGCTTTAAAGGGGCAAATATCACACTCCATTTTTGAAGTAACCCTCCGATTGGGTTCAAACCTTATGCATACCAGTAACTGCCTTACAGGGGAAAACACTCCAATTTTTTAGTGGCCCTACATTTGAATATTAAATGATATTGGTCTGGAGATAGATAATATGCAAATCAGGCCTGCTCCACACCGACTCGGATGATCAGCACCGTATACTCGGTACCTGTGATATCACGTGAAAAAGACATGTGCTGGCTCAGGTGCGATTTGATTGGGTTAAAACTGGGTTTATGCATCGCTCACTTTTAAGACATAAGATCTTAACCAAACGTCTTCATTTGTATTTATAGGTAATGAAGTATTTTAAATCGTATTAGGTTCTGCTTTCACCAAACACCAGGTGTCATATTACAACTGATTTGAATTTAATAATCAAAATTGTAAAAAAAAAATTTAAAAAATCAACTGTATGAGATTTAAGTTAATTATTTCAACAAAAGTAATGGTAAGGGAAGTTCTTTCTTCATGACGCATGGCTTGACCTCTATGACCTCTGTTTCCAGTCAAACATGAAGTACTTGTATTTAAAAGGTGTGGGCAAAAGTCATGAGAGCTAGGAATCATGATTAATTTGCCAAATGTCAAAATTAGGGAAGTTCTTTCTTTGTAACACAGTAAAGTCTTTCATATCATAATAGCACTACGCACTTGCGCTAAAAATAGCACCGAACCTCAGACAAACATTGCAACCGGCCATGCAAATGTGTGGTGAGTGGGGGTATGTGTGCGCATGCATGCATGCATGGTGTGACATCATTAGTGTGGAAGGCTATTGAAAAAAGCCTTATCTTCTGTTTCCAACAGACATAAATGTCTAGTTTGAGCTTTTTTAATTGGCTGATGCCATCTTTGAACATTCACAGCTTGTTATCTGCTTTGTTAGATCTTTTAACATTTCAATCCAATTTCTTTTCCATTTTCCTTTTTACTATCTTAAGGGTATTTTAGTCATTTGTCAAGATTGAACCAACTGACAGTTTTGAGTAAACAGTTGACAAGTGATGTCAATCTACTCAATCACAAGTATGTCACACATCAGATGGCATTGGTTTATGTAAGTTTGCTAATTCTTTGTTGAATATTTTGGTATCTTTCGTTCCATTACTTTGCTAATATATATCCATTTAACTTGTGCTTCCAAGAACAATGAAAGATCACACATATTCTTATGAGTGTCCTGTGCATACAATAAAATGAAATGAAATAGTGCATGAGGACTGAGGAGGCGTGGATTTAAAAGGTAGTATCATACTTTGGTTTTTGTTAAAGAAGTACATATTCATGGGCAAAAATATCAAGGAAGATACATTCACAGTCATCTGTGAAAATTTCAGTCCCATACGGTGCCCACTTTTTGAGAAATTGTGAAAAATGGCTGCAGTATTTCTTAAGTCTTTTCTCTTTTATTTTTGATTTTTAAAAGATCAAAAAGATTTCCGGTCGTTGTTTTACTAATTTCTGGATAAATACACCATTTCAGGCGGAAATATTTTAATGGTAGGTTCCTACCACCACCATCTTCGTACCCTGAAAGTTATATGTAAATCTGTGAAAATTTCTGTTTTGGTTTCTTACCAAAGTAAGATACCACCTTTAAGAAGAATGGATTGAAGTGACTTGTTTTAGGCCTTGAAATACCTGGCCACTACCTACCAGTACACTTATGTTTGAGGTAATGGCTGAAGCACGTGTGTGGGTGTGTGCGGGTGTGTGCGTGTGTGTGTAGTTTGAAGCTTTAAGCTGATGTTAATGAGTCATTTGATGACTAGGGGTAAGAGGCTGTCCTCTTGTTATTGTTGACATTTGCCAAATTTCTTCCAATTCTTGAAAATACCGGTAAATCTCCCAATAGCCTCATACTTACAGGTACAGTACAGGATTGGTAACATACCCTATTAACAGAAATGTTTACAGATTTACATGTAACATTCAGGGTGTGAAGAAGATGGTGCTGGTAGAAACATATCTGTACCAATCATGTATTGTACCTTTAAGCACCTTCCAATGATGCTCAGGTGATAATCTTTTAGCTAATATATTACAATAATATTTAGCTATTAGGACCTATACAAATCATTACATTCGCAACAAATTGGAGTTAACGCTTGTTGTCACTCTGCTGGTCTGTTGGTTCTGGATTTTCCAGCCTCCTGTTGGACCACAAAGTCTGCTGCTTTCCGTTTCCCTGTCGCATTTCTTGTGCACCCATATTATATCGGTGACTTCTTTGTTTTGGCTGTGGGCATTCACTTGCAAAATGGCCCAGTTCGTTGCAATTCCAACACACAAGCGGCCCTCTTTTGCTTCTTTCATGGTGCCTCTTGTACATGTACTTGCTCTGGTCGCTTGGTCCATGTGGCGGCGCTGTCACTTTATCTTGCCAGCCTGTCTCAGTTCCGTCCTTATGTCCACCCATCATGTTCTTTATGATCTTTGTTAAACTGCCAAGCTCATCGGATAGTGAGGTTATCTTACTTTTAAAGTCTTTAATTTCTGTACTTTGCTCCTCTTTTTCTTGCACTGGTAAAACAACTCTTGCCACTCCCAACTCAACCGCAATATGAACAGCATCAATCAGACTCCCTGGCTTTAAATACACTCCATCTAATCTCGCTATCGAAAAGAACATCTATAAAATGTTCTTTAGCAAAAGTTTCTTGTAAAGCGTATGAGTCGTCTAATTACTTGAGCCAACTCAGGCAAGGTTTCCTCCCTCTCTCTTTGTCTGTTCTTCAACTGTACTCGAAATAATTCCTCTTGATTATTTGAACCGAATTGACTATTACGTGCTGTAATCATGGCAGCTATCATCATCTAAATCGCCCAAAACACACTGTGCCGACCCTCTAAAATTAGCTGCAAGATACATAGCCTTGACTTTGTCATCCCAACCATTCATTTCTGATAATATCTCAAATTGAACGGCATAATCATTCCAACAACTGGACACATCATAGGCTGTTGGCTTTATCTTTATGCTTGTATTGCAATGTGATTCGGCTCACCAAGACACAGTTCAGTGAAAATCTTCTCATGTGTTGGTGCAAGTGATGAGATCTGGGGTGGTGCAGTGATACTCTTTGGCCAGGCTAGGTATTGACCAATGTGTTGGTTATACAGCATGAACAGAGGTGGTGGTAAGAATACAGCTCTACCTACTTCTAGTTGTCTCTGCCCATTGTCATTCATCTTGCCAGCACCAAAGTCACCGATGTTGCTGGTCCAAGACTTGGGTCAGCTACAACCCTTGCATTGAAATCTCCTAGCAGAAAAAGGGGCTCTGTGGAGATGATCGAGGATAGCATTAATCGCTGCCCTAATCTTAGTGCTTTGTGAAATCAGTCCTGGACGACTGACTCACAAGAAAACATAGTTTACTTAAGTAACTCCCACACATTTCCCACACATGTATTTACAATTTTCTTTTTTCTGTTTTTTTTTATTCTGGTTTATTTCTTTCTTTTTTAGCAAACAGTGAATCAACTAAGTACATGTAGTACTGGCCCACTTGTAAACATCAAGACAGATATAGAAACAAGATTCAAGAAATTGAAAAGAGCCAGTGAAGCCCAGAAGGACAGCCAAAATCCTTTGCTCCCCCAAGAACATTGTAAATGGTAAGAATGAATTGCTATGCTTCCAATTCCAATTGATCAATTCACAATCTTGTTCCAGTATTGATTTGGGCTAATTACCTGGGTTTTGAAATTATCTGTGTAACCGTATATTTTTTGGTTCCTGTAGACCATAATGATTTGAACTTTGTATGATTCACTCCACTGACCTCAGCTAGCACAGTGGCCTAGCAGTATGGCATCTGCACTAGTAAGCAGGTCGTGGGTTTTAATCCGACCTGAGCCAACGCATGATTTTTTCATGTGCGCTCAAAAGGCACTTAGTGAAGTGCCTATCTACGTCGTTGGAGGGCAATAAAATGGTTTGCATTATTCTATCTCCTAGAGGAATAAATAACTGGAGTTTTGGCGGCCATTTTGATGACATCATAGTTAGACCCCTTGCTGAAGTTGGATTTTCCTCAATTTTTGATATTTTGTTTGTCTGACCTCAAACTACTAGAAAATACCATAAAACCTTCTGTTGCAATTTTTTGGGGGTTAGTGTTCTGAACACTTTGTCATAGATTGACCCTACTATTAGGCCTACCAGATAACATTAGCAGCTGGGAGTGTGATCAGACAATTTGTGGGAGCGTTTGATTGGGGATTTGACCCCTCTATGTAAAAAATAGCAGCAGGAGCGTCTTTTTGGAGATTTGACCCCTCTACGGGCCCCTCTGCGAAAAAAATAGGAGCCGTGCAGTCTCAACACCCATTTAGACATAGGCTGTGTAAGTGGTTTACCTCTTGTACAATAAAGGGATACAACAGTTGTGCGTGGTTGAATGTGGGCGAGGTAGAAACCTGTGGAAAGAGCTGTTGTCAGACATATTGTAAAATCCACTTAGCTATTAAATTCGCCATAATAGCAAAATTCCCGTCCCCTGCAAATTTTGCGGGAAGGGAGTTCAGAGCGAGATAAATGCCAGTCGGGGGTGTGGGAGAGATAAAATCCACCATCGGCAGATAGCGTTGGAGACGAGGTCTCGTAACCAGTTTAAACTGGTACTCGACCAGCTATGTGTAACCCGACCACCCATTTAGAGACTGGGTGTGTAAGCGGTATACACATCCGAGCTGTGTGTAACCCGACCACCCATTTAGAGACTGGGTGTGTAAGCGGTATACCCATCCGAGCTGTGTGTAACCCGAACACCCATTTAGAGACTGGGTGTGTAAGTGGTATACCCATCCGAGCTGTGTGTAACCCGAACACCCATTTAGAGACTGGGTGTGTAAGTGGTATACCCATCCGAGCTGTGTGTAACCCGACCACCCATTTAGAGACTGGGTGTGTAAGTGGTATACCCATCCGAGCTGTGTGTAACCCGAACACCCATTTAGAGACTGGACTTGTCAATGGTGCCAAGGGAGGACTTTCGTGTATGAACACAGCCACGAATCGAGGACGGCTTGCAATCGAGGACGTCCTCGATTTTCGTTAGGGCCAAAAATGGGGTCCGAGGAGGCCTTTCTAGGAGCCAGTGAATTTTCACAGCATTTGGGAGCTGTCCTCGGTGTACGTCTTGGACACGTTGCGTGTTGCGTCACACACTATCGTTTCTGGCCTGGCCTGGATGGAATAGCGCCCTCTGTCACCCACTTCACGCATCGGTAATGGCTGCGCCGAAGCGGCAGATACGACATGACCGATGTAAACGTTGCTAGGCCTAGGGCCTGCCTGGACACGCATCCCAAACAAAGCTCGGTAGCGTCACTTCACCGAAAGTACAGTCGAGTTGCAGTCACGGTTGATAAAGGAGGTTCTCCCCCATCCCATATGGGATATGGTGAGTACCCCGATTCATTTCTAAACATTATTAGGCCTATCAGTATCACTAGCCTATTAATTAACTGTTACTTATTAGGCTTCTGAAGTTCTGTGTTACTGTTACTTGTTAGGCCTACATGGCCGGGATTTAGGCCTATGTGCATTCCAAGCTGTGCAGTGAGTTCTCATTGGTGATCCGTATGTTTCCCCCAAATATGCCGGAGATTAGTAGTAATAAAAGTGGCCTAGAAATGATGACTTGCTCCCACATTAGTCCTACATAGGCCCTAGTACATGTAGGCCTACATGGTTCCAACGCAAGTCCAACGTGGGTAACAGTAAATTGCGTACTAATAATTAGTGGGGTCAAAATAGACTACTGTATAATTGTAGTCATTAACTTAAGGCTAGTAGTAGGCCTACATAGTAGTAGTACTACTACTCATGTACGAGCCTTAAGTTAGTTAGTCGAAGACTAACTAACTTATAGGCTAGTACATAGTAGTACTAGTACTATGTAGACCTACTAGTAGGGCTACTACTAGCCTTAAGTTAGTTAGTCTTTACCAAACTAAGGTGAGAACTACCTGGGACCATTCACTCATTAATGTTCACAACTAAGGTAGCCTTACTCGATGCGATTGCCCTAGGAATTTTGGGGGTCTTTTTTCCACTAAGGATACAAGTCGCCTTCACACCCCGTTTTTTGAGTGAGTCGGCACTTAAATGTGTTTCAATCTCTGTTGCATGAATGTTGACTGCTATTTTTTGTGTCATTGACTACCCTGATAATTTCCGGGATCACTGTAAACTCTGAAAACTGTCCCCTTCCCCCTAGCTTGGCCACATGAAAATGGACTTCTTGGCCCCCCCCCCAAATCTACCCCAACCTCCACCTCCAATTATGATTAAATGAGAAGTTCATGACCAACTTGAAGACAGGCAGTGTAATTAATTGAGTTTACTGTTTTCTTGGTTTGCAGGTGACCTGTCTGCCGATGTTTGACAAGAATTAAACATGTCTCAGCCGTCCACCAGCTCGGATCCGAGTCCATCTGGCCCACCCAGTGATGTCCCAGTCGTTAATGCCCCTGATGCCAGCAGGAACCATGGCATTACAGTACTGCAGACCAGTAATGAGCACGGATGCAGGAAATGGGACAAGAAACACTTCTGCTATTACTGCGATGAACCCCAAGCCAAGCTTCCCCGTCATCTCCGGTCATGCCACAAAGAAGAGAGGGAAGTTGTCGAGCTTGCATCGGAGACCAACGCTAGTGCCCATAAACGTCTTTTGTTACAACTCCGCAATCTTGGTAATCACAGACACAACAGTCAGGTTCTTCGTGAAGGTCAAGGTGTTCTGATTGTTGGGTACAGGCCAAAGCATGTGGCATCTCCCCAGGCCTATGGACCATGCATACATTGTTATGGCTATTATGTGCGGACTGATCTGTGGCGACATGCCTGCCCCTTGAAGCCTGCAGCCCCTTCACAGACTGATGGTGCTGGCAGGAGGGCTGGTGTCGGTGGACGGGTTGCTCACAAGAGTGATTTGTTAAAACCTGCTCCTGTCGGGGTGTCTTTCCAGTTGAATCGGGTTCTCAGTCCAATGAAGAGAGATGAGGTCGCTCTGGTAGTGAAAAACGACACGTTGATTGTAGAATTAGCCAAGCGGGAATATATGAAACTCGGACATGACATCGATCAGCACTGCTACATCCGCAACAGGATCCGTGAATTGGGTCGTCTCGTCCTCCAACTCCGAAAGAACACCCACCAGCCCAATGCATCCCTGGAGTCGTTTGTGCATCCCCAGCACCTAACAGATATTGTGGAGGCTGTTCACCGCATTGCCGGCTTCAGTGAAGAAAAACAGTTATATGATGTTCCGTCACTGGCACTCAAGATTGGTTATTCGGTCAAGAAGTGTGCACTCATACTGAAAGGTCTAGCTCTAGAGTCTTGCCAAAAACACAAAGCCGACTGTGCTGGAGAGTTTTTGCAATTGTGCGAATTGAACTGGCGACACCGTGTGTCTGAGCACGCGCACAGAACATTTTACCAAGGAAAGCGGAATAAAAGTGTAACTCTACCGACCAATGCCGATGTGGTGAAGATGTCGTCTTTCCTTCATGACGCTGGCAACCAGGCACTTGAACTCCTCCAGGGTGCTCAGGGCAAACAAGTCCGACCGGCTTGGCAGAAATTGAATGAAGTCACCCTATGTCACCTCATCATGTTCAACCGAAGAAGGCAGGGGGAGGTATCCAAGATGACCCTAGCTGATTTCCAACAGCACAGCAAAGCCCGTCTCGGTGTGGACTAGGAATGCCTGTTGAGTGATTTGGAACGCCATCTGTGCAAGATGTTCCATGTGGTCGAAATAGTTGGCAAGAGGGGCAGAACTGTTCCTGTTCTTGTCAATAATGAGGCGGTCGCGTGGTTGAATGCTCTGGTCACCAACCGAAACGAAGCTGGAGTTGCCCCCGACAACATCTTCTTGTTCGCCCGATGTTGTTACAGAGGGACAGGTCATATACGAGGAAGTGACTGTCTAAGGACATATGCAGATAAGGCTGGCCTTGACAATGCCTGTAGCATCCGTTCCACCAAACTCCACAAGCATGTAGCCACTGCAGCTCAAATTCTTGCATTAAAGGACCACCAGCTGGAAACTCTTGCCGACCTCATGGGCCATGATTTGAGCATACATCGCGAGTATTACCAGTTGCCGGATACTGTACAACGGGTCACCAAACTTTCTCGCTTGTTCCTGAGTTTGGAGAGGGGCAACTTGCTTTCTCAGGAGGGCAAATCTTTGGATGAGCTGCATGTTACAGGAGGTAATGCCCCCCTAGTTTCCACCCCTTTAATCCGATTTGGACTTGGCAGCACCACCCCCCCCCACCCGCCCCACCCCGCCCCGACTGTCACCAGGCAAACCCATGGATGTGCCCATCCCAATTTGACTTTATCATAGAAGTCCGAGAAGATCATCCCTCCAACCCTGCCAACATCCCCCCTCCCTCCCCCCGCCTACCTCCCTCCCTCCCTCCCATCCCCCCCCACCACCCCCACCCCACACATTCCCCGACCCTGCCAAAAATGTTCAATCCGAACCTTGTGCACCGACTTATTGTTTGTTTTTGTGCAATGTGTTATACTTTCAGAAGGCTTCAGTAGTGAAGAGGAGAGCAGCGACGGCAGCCACAGCAACGACAGCAACGACAGCAGTCAGGGGAGCAACATCGTTGAAGATGAACCCACGGACAACGGTAATAATTTGCTCCTTGTTTGGTTGGTCGGTCTATCAGTCTGGCTGTCCGTGTGCCTGTCCGTCTCTCAGTGCTTGTGTCTGTGGGTCATTTTACTCTGTTTGAACTTCTTCATAACCCTTATTTATTGCGAACATGTTTTCTTTGTTTCCTCTGCACTACCAGGAGAGACTGTGTCCAGCCAACCGCCTGCACTACCCACATCACCCACGGTCCGAGTCCAGCGTCGTCCATGGACTGCAGAGGAGAAGAGAGACGTTGAAGAGGGCCTCCAGAGATTCTTCCAGTTGCGCAAACTTCCTGGCAAACGGGACATCGAGACAGCTTGTTCGGTGGCACTACAGACGCGAACTTAGAAGAACATCAAGGACTTTTGTCGGAATTCGCTTAAACTGTACCCTAGATAAGCAGAGACAATAGATGTCCTACCTAGCTCAACCCGACTAAAATGATGCAACAGTTCACTGTTGTTGCTGAGCCACTGTTTAGCCCCACAATTAAGGCCCAATAATGTCGAGAGTACAAAGAACAAATTAATTCTGTCCTCTGTCCTCAGTCTGATAGGCGCAACTCACATGCTGCAAGTGTCCTCTATTGGATAGACTGCGAAGTATGTCCTCAATGTGCTGTGTCTACATGTATATGTGGGTGTGTAAGTGGTATACCCATCCGAGCTGTGTGTAACCCGAACACCCATTTCGAAACTGAGTGTGTAAGTGGTATACCCATCCGACGACATGGCTATCATGGATGACTTGATCGTAGAGATTTTGGCAGAAATGTCCGACCCAGAGGGGAAACAGTGTATCCACCTGGATGACCACGTCCCTCCCCCCGTTGGCATCCCGGCCGACAAGGGGGTCGAAGTTCTTACCGACGACAAAGACGAGTTTGAAGTCGACGGCGTTGGCCATAGCGGTTTTTTCTACATGGAGGGTAGAAGTCCCCCTTGACGTCACTGATGGCATGTAGGCCAGAGCTGGACGAATGGTCCTGGATGCCCGCATGACCGACGGTAGGGCGGCTCGACTATTGGCAGCCCCTCCGGAGGGCGAGTTCTTGCGAAACCTCAAGTTCTTGAGGGAGAGAGCTGAGGGAGAGTGGGTTGTTGAAGACAAATTCGACCCAGTTTATATAGAGAAAAAGAAGAGGCAGACCGTTGTCGAGATTATGAGAGATACCAGACCTGGCGTACTGACTGGAATCGACAGCGTGTTCTATCAGAACTCCTATCCTGTCACCGCAGTGGTGTATGGGCTCTATCTCATCCGAGATCCGGACCCTGCCAACTTTGCCCCACTAAAATATGACGACCTCAACTTTGTGGCCTAGAGAGTGATAGAATACTTTGAAGGTGCCCCATTGAGCTCATCTTTCACAACGGCCATGCCTGGCCCAGAAATCTTTGCTTCCCCCAAAGCAGAGAGGTTCACATGTATGAGAGCGACATCTGGGCAGCCATTCGACAAGCAACCCCGGGCGGGCCGATAGCCGTCTGGCTCCTTGGTGCCGGAAAAACAGGACAGCCGTACCTATAGAGCAAAGGAGGCTCACTGGAGATTGCAGGAAGCCTGTAGATTCTTGGGCAACATTGAACTCGCCGAGAGGGTATTTGGGGAAAACCACGGCGCAAGCGTCATGGCGAAGGAAAAGAATGCTTGGTAGCCAACCCCGCCCAGTCTCCTGGAGGACGCCGAGAAGGCCTGCGTGGAGCACAGCCACGGCGGCCTCTGGAACTCGATGGACTACGACACGAGGGACGTCATCAGCATCGACATGAAGGCCTGCTACCCAGCTTCCTTCAGTTGAAAATTGCTGTTCGCAACATGGCAGACGTGGATGAATACATCGACCAGCTTTTGTCTAAAGAGGGTGTCAAAGAAGAAAGCACCACATCAGCAAACCCGACGACCAACACTGAGAGACAAGAACAAAAATGAGTTCGTCTGGCGGCAATCGTGGCTGGTGGTAGAGCCAAGAAATATCTAGGCAAACAACCGACTCTCGCACAAGTTAACAAGATGACCAATGACAAGGTCTCCAAACACTATGTACGCTATGAGGCGCGCCTTTGAGCCTCAATGACAAAAACCCTTGAAGCTTCTGCGCTGCAGATGTATGTGCTGTTAGCGGGCGGAGTTCTACCAATTCCGCCTGGAAATAGGCCCTAGCTTGTCTCAGACCTTTCCGAAGACCCCTTTGTTCAGCATGCACTGACGACTGCTTGCTGCGAGCTATATTATCGCTATGGGATGTACCTAGCTCCGCCGGACGGCAGCGATGACCACAGCTAAGCACTGTCGATTTGGAGATCAGGCATCTATTGCAAATACGGAAGATGGAAGAGACACCATTGAAATTGATGGATCCACAGGAGACGGCCCCGCAAGAGACGGTCTGGGCCCTGCAGGAGCCACCCCAGGAGATGGTCCAGGCCCAGAGGGTGACAATAAAGAACCCAAAGAAAGTCGCGCCTGGTCAAAAGAGTGCGGCGGTCAGGAAAGCAAAACAAGAAGCATTACTTGAACAGCTTCAAAAAGACAAAGAGGGTCTCCGGCAGCCTGCTGAAACCGCTGCCGAAACCGCTAAAACTGCTGCCGAGCCTTCCAATGTGCAGAGCACATGGCTAGTGTATGCAGTCCTCGCAGCTGTCGCTGTTGGCGCCGCGCTATATGGCGCAGCTCCAAAATAGAGGCGCCCCTGCTAAAATCGAGACGCTACTGCTGCTATTTTGTCATAGAGGGGTCAAATCCCCAATCAAATGCTCTCACAAAAGTCTGATCACATTCCCTGAATGTATCTTCTTCCGCTGCATCATGCCTCAAATTTTGTCTTATACACTGTATCTCACTCTTGAGGTACTCTTCTAATCTCAGACAAAACTAATTTATTAACCATTCTGTAGTTCCGAATCGTTTTCAGTTTGTGCTTATTTTCATTTTACTGTGAATGCATATTTTTTACTAGTAGTTGTGGAGAGATATATTTAAAATTGAGAGAAATCTGATATAAGATGAAGGATTGAAGATTCATTTCACTTTTTGGTTAAAGGTAGTATCATACTGTGGCGGAATTCCCAATCGAGTCCAATTCAAATTCAGAAGTATGGAGAGAGGTTCACCATCTGTGATGAAAGTTCCCCAACTCCGAACTCAAATCATACCTCAGACCCGGGAAATGATACGAGCAGTCTCGGGCCCAGGGATGCAAGCTCGTTTGGCGGAAATATACCGCCCGATTGGTTACTGATTATCTCGGTGGCACTTTTACTGGGGCGGAGCAGGGTAACTCTGGGGGGAGGACACTGGAACAAAGGGACTCAAACACAGCTCTTTGTGTTAACTTCTCTTATTGCCTCCTGGGCAATTCTCTTTATTACCACCTGGTAATTCTCTAGTGGAAATTATATTTCCTTACTCTGCCCTTTAACAAACCTTTAATATCCCTTTAAACAAACCTTGTGCTCGTCGAGTGTACCCCTCAAATGACCGATCCAGTTTCAACTGTACGCAAAGCTGCAACCAAACATGCAGGCGCGAGCACGCCGATTGTTTCGCAGTGTCACTGTTTGAGTTCCCTTACCAGTTGGACTACTCGACTAATACGAACAGCTATCAGTTAACCTCTGTGGTTAACCCTTAGTCAATCTCTGTGATCGACTGTCTGAGCCATTCAAGTTCTCTATGAACTCCCGATTAGCCGCCACTTCGTCACAACTCTTCTAAAAGGTATACTCAAATCACTACAACACAATCGTAAGCAAGCAATTTACACAAGCAGTAAACCTATCAACGCAATGATTAACACTGGATCATTCACCGAACAATGCACTCAACAAGTTACACATATACGGAAGTAGAAGTACTGTAAGTCCGGTGGACCATAACAGCGAAACACACTCACCACAGCACGTAAGCCTGCCCCGTACACACACACACGTCTCGTCGTCTCACAAAACTCTGCTCTCGTAAAAATGCTTCTAAGTCTGTACACTTTGCTACCAGAACTCTGAATGCCTACCCGGCCCGCTGTCTCCGAGCAAGCCAGCCAGACCATGCCGCTCTCGTGACCCCCAGGCACCGCCCAACCACTGTGATTGGTCGCCGCCCGGATATCACGCACCCAGCAGCATGATCCGAGTGACCTGCCCGACCCAGATTGGCCACACACCCTGTCACTCACTCCACAAACTTTCCTAACATTTCCCCACGAAACACAGGTCAACAACTTCACCCACTTCCGGACAAATTAGACTTGTGCTGGTCCACCCAATCTCGTCACATAGGCCCAAGCTTAGCTTGGACTGTCCCCAGTCCAAACCAGCTAAAACCAAAAAAAAATACGAGATGTGCGACCCGCACAAGTCCAAACTAAAAACTAACCAAGTTTGAACTCATTAAATATGCACAAGAAGTTCACATAAATTCTAGATACTTTTATACACATATAAAAGTCTACTCTTTGCATAAATAAATGCTCTTTACTCAAAGCTTACAAAAATAATATCTTTCTTAAAACATAAATGAAAATCTTTGGTCCTTCAAAAACAAAATATCACCCGTTGTTTTGTTTTTCTAACTTCTCTTTGGCAATGGCAAGAAAACTTATCTTTTATCTTAAATATTTCGCTTATAAAAAAGTCTCTTACTACCCGTCAACTATCTTTTTATACAGAATCAAACCTTATAATTTCAGTTTATACAAAATCAACGTAAGAATCACTTATAAAAATCAAACATTTACAAATTGCACATAATTGAAAACTGTGATTTAAACAAAATGATTTTAAGAAAAAGGACTTTACTGAATGGTTTTTCTTTCTAACTTTAACTAAAAAAAAAAAACTACCAACAAAAAGGGTCTCTAAGACGACGCGATCTCGGTCGTGGCCTCCTCCGGGTCGTCAACTGCCTCATCCAGCTCCACCGTCTGCAGCGTCTCCAAGACGTCTTCGTGCCGCCTCACCACCCGGTTTCTGTAGACCGTCTCAGTCGTCGTCCTCACCCGGATTGTCGCCAGTCGTCTCATCTTCCCAGGAGATGGAGAGTCTTCGATCTCCTCCAACGATGGCATAGAGGACTGAGAAGACATCGGTGAGGGGGGCCGGGGCGCTACCAAGGCCAACATCCCACGGGGCTTTCCTCTGAGAGGGGCTTGAGGCGAGGGCGGTGTTGCCTCCTCAAACTTCATCAAGGGGGATATCGGGCAGGGGGAGAGAGACAGGAAGGCTGTCTCCTCCTCTGCTGTGCTATCCTGGGCGGGTGCCCCTGTGGCACCATCCTGCCCGCCAGCTCTCTCAGGGCTCCTTCGAGTCGCACAGATCTTCGGCCCCTCTGGTGCCGAGTCTGTCACAGTTGGCTCGATCTGCCTGACCTCATCATATTGGCGCGGATGGAACTTCGTATAGTGCCTCTCCATGGTGGATCTCGCCGTGGCTCGGTAGTGGCATCTTCGGCATCGGAGGAACTTGACCGGGCCGTGTGCCTCCTCTATATGGTCCCATAGGGCATCTCCATGCCCGAACTCTCGTGGACACTCCCGACACTTGTGGCTCCTCTTCCTCTTCTGCCTTCTCTCGGCCATCTTCCTCTTTCTCTGTGGGTCAACCAAATAAAAGAAAAACATGGTTACTGCATGACCCTCCTTAATTTTGTATGAGTTCTTAAACCAGGCCACCTTACTCTCGGTACCTCTCGGGTACTCGATGGGCTCTCTTGGGGTACCTCCGACTCTCTGGTTCGGGTACAACTCCCTCTTCACTGTTTGTCTCTGGCATCTCCATCTCGGATGCCCTCTCCTCCTCCTGGGAGGTTTCTCGTACACTCTCCGTGTGCACTTCTTCCTCAACGTGAGGGTTCTCTTCATTCTCTTCTGCCCAGGGTACCAACTTCCCCCCCTGGTACTTCTTGAGTCTATCTGAATGTACAACTTTGAACTTCCCGTTCCGCCGCAACTGAATGCGGAAAGTTACATCTGACAGCCTCTTTACGATTAGCCACGGTCCCTCCCATCTTAACTGCAATTTGGGGGACAAGTGTCTCTTTCTAGCCGGGTTATGTAACCAGGCGAACTCTCCCTCTTTGAGGCCTTTCTCGGTTGCCCTCCGATCATAGTTTCTCTTTTGTCTTCGGGCACTCCTACCGAGACACTCTCTTGCCCTCTGGTGGGCACTCTGCAGATTACTCCGCAACTCTTCTGCGAAGTCTGTGTTAGTCTCAACCTCGGTCTCTGGACAACCTGTGGTCAAGTCCACCGGTATGCTAACCTCTCTTCCCAACATCATTACGTTGGGTGACTCCCCTGTGGAGTCTTGTGGGGTGCACCTATATGCAAAAGTCGCATAAGGTAGGAACTTGTCCCAGTCCTTCTGCTTCTCTTGCGGACTTATGAGCACGGCCACCATGTTCATGAGTGTCTTATTGAACCGTTCCACCATACCGTCTGACTTCGGATTATAGGCAGTGGTCCTAGTTTTCGACACTCCTAGAATTTGGCACATTTCTCTGAACACCTCTGATTCAAAATTTGTGCCTTGGTCGGAATGAAGCTCTTGTGGTACTCCAAACCGACACACAAACTCTTGTACCAATTTCCGTGCTACTGTACTCGCCGTTGCGTCTGGCAACGGATACGCTTCCATCCATTTTGTACAGTAGTCTCCTACCACTAGGACCCACTGGTTCCCACTCTCTGTCTTGGGGAGTGGCCCAAGCAAGTCTATTGCCACTCTTTCCAGAGGAACTCCTACTTGATACTGTTGCAAGGGAGCAATCCCTTTCTTTGCAGGGGACTTTCTTCTTGCACATAGGTCACAACTCCTTATGAAGGAGCGTACGTCTGCGGACATACCCGGCCAGAAATATCTAAACTTCATCTTCGCCAAGGTTTTCTCTATGCCCAAGTGACCGCTAAGCTGTCCACCGTGCACTTCTCTCAGTATCTCTCTTCTTAAACTCTGAGGCACTACTAGTAGCCACCTGACTACTTTGCCATCGTCTGACTCCCATCTCTTGTGTACCAGCTCACCTCTCACACATAACTGGTCCCAATAAGACCAATATGTCTTGTGAGCCGCCGTCATATGGGAAATCTCTTTCCACTCTGGACGGTCCTCACCCTTCTCTTTAGCCCTCAAGACCCAACACATGGTCTCATCCTCTACTTGGGCTTTTCTGAGGTCCTCTACAGGGATGCTTGGTTGGGCCGCTATGCCCCTAACCAGCAGTTCTCCCTCTTGGGAATCTTTCTCATCTGGCATTGCCCCAGAGTCTTCCATCTTGTCTTCCCGACCACATTGCTTGCACGGCTGCCGGGAAAGCCCATCAGCATTTCCGTGCTTCTTTCCAGCTCTGTGCTGTATCTCTATGTCGTACTCTGAGATTACTTCAAGCCAACGTGCTACCTGTCCTTCCGGGTTCTTAAAATTAAGAATCCATCTTAAGGCACTGTGATCAGTCCTGACTAGGACCTTCCTACCATATATGTACTGCTTGAAGTACTTCAAGTACACAACGAAAGCCAACAATTCTCTGCGGGTGACACAATAGTTTCTTTCGGGCTTGCTAAGCTTTCTGCTCGCGTAAGCCAAAACTCTCTCTTCACCCTCTTGCACCTGACTCAACACCGCCCCAATGCCATCACCACTGGCATCTGTGTCTAGGATAAAGTCTCCATCCGGCATGGGATAAGACAATATCGGGGACGTTTGCAGTCTACTCTTGAGTTCGTCAAATGCGCTCTGGCACGACTCACTCCACTGGAACTCTCTGGCTTTCTCTGTCAAGGCATGCAACGGGCTAGCTATCTCTGCAAAGCCCCGTATGAACTTTCTATAATAGGACGCCAAGCCAAGAAAGCTTCTGACATCCCTTACGCTCTGTGGGACAGGCCAATCTCTGATGGTCTGTATCTTAATTGGGTCGGTCGCTACACCTTCTGCCGACACTATGTGACCCAAATAAGTCACCGACTCTTTAAACAGGTGGCACTTGCTAGGCTTTAACTTAAGCCCTGCATGCCTGAGTCTACTGAACACCACTCTTAGCCTCTCTATCATCTCTGTCACTGTCTTACCAAAGACAATTATGTCGTCGAGGTAGATCAGTAGGATTTCCCACTGCAACCCCGTCATGACCTTCTCCATAAGTCTCTCGAACGTAGCCGGGGCATTGCAAAGCCCGAACGGCATACAATTCCACCTGTATAGTCCATTTCTCACAACAAATGATGACTTTTGCTTGGCGTCGTCATCTAAGGCGACCTGCCAGTAGCCTGAAGCCAAGTCAAGTGTTGAGAACCACTTGGCGCCATTTAATGCGTCAAAGGTCTCGTCAATGCGAGGAACTGGGTAAGCATCTTTGATGGTGACTGCGTTTAACTTTCGATAGTCAACACAGAAACGCTTTGTCCCATCTTTCTTGCCCACCAACACCACATTGGCGGCCCACGGACTATCCGAAGGTTCTATCACTCCTCTTTTCTCCAGGTCAATGACCTGTCTCTGTATCTCTCTTTGCACACACTCTGGGTGCCTTCGTGGTCTTTCTCTTACCGGTCTAGCATCTCCGGTAGTAATATGATGTTTTACAACATCCGTCCTACCAATATCTCCATCACCACTGGAGAAAACGTCTTGGAACTCTACCAAGCACTTCTTAACTAGACCATGGTGCTCGCCTGTCACCTTGTCGGAACTCCTTGCATACAAATCTAGTAAGTATGGGGGCAAACTCTCTTTTGCCTCACTAGACTTGCTCGCCTCATGTCTAATCGCCTCAGGGGCCACAGTGGAAATTAGTCCCACAGTGGTCCCCTTACGAGCGACTCTTTTCTCTTTGCCTGGGTTGAAGACCCGCACCGGGACAATCTGGTCCCCTGACTCTACGAGTGATCGGCCCACAACCAAACCTTTTTGGGCAAGGTCTCCACCTCCTTCTATAGGCTCGACTATAGCTGGTCCGACAAACTCTTCAACTCTTCTAGCAATAATGCCTGGCACTACTGCCTCGTGTCCAGAAGGAATGATAGTCGACTCTGCAACCACAACCCTTCCAATAAATGGCTTTCCTGCACTGCTGGTGCACTTTATTCTTTCGCCATTTATTCGCCACTCTTTCGTCTGGAAATCCAAATTACCCCCTGTGGGCAAAATGAAATCCATCCCTAAAATTCCTGAATATTTCATCTCTGTGAAAATTGCTTTCACTGGGTGTGTTGTTCGTCCTACCTGAACATCAACCCATGCAATCCCAAGTACCGACAGAGGACTTCCATCCACTTGTCTAACTTGCACACCGTCCCTCTCTAAGACGGGTCTCTGTTCTCTAGGTATCTCATAATACACTTCACTGCTGATAAGTGTATCTGTTGCACCAGTGTCAATCAGAAAATGACACTTTGTGCTCCTTATCGTGCCATCTACAAATAAGCCATAGCGGGGACTAAGGTTTGGATTGGGTACGGTAACTACCTTTTCCACCTCAGATTTCCGCCGCTTTTCTGCCATGACTCCTTTGTAATCTCTATGGCGTCTCTTCGGCCCTTTCACTTCTACAGCCTGCCCGCGGGCCCTTCGAGTGGCTGATTCTCGTTTCCCTGTTTCTTATTTTCTCTATGCGGTTCCCCACACTCTCTAGCGATATGGCCGTGCTTCCCACAATTGAAACACTTCAAGCCAGTACGCTTTGGGTTACCCTTCTTCGGTCTTTTACACTCTCTTGCAAAGTGTCCTTGCTCACCACAATTAAAGCATTTCCAAACACTTTGCTTACTCTCTGACACTAGTTTGCTCTCAGCAGTTCCTTCTACTGAAGTACCTTTGTCCTGAACGTGTTTTGTTACCTCTGCTAACAAACCAACCATGTTCTCTAATTCTTTCTCTATTTTGTGGAATCTCTGTTCCACTCCTGAATCCAGACCTCTAGCCAACTTAGCTGGCTTTCCGTCCAAATTTCTCTGCTGTTCCACTTTCTCGAAGTTCTCTGTTTCCAGTGCAGCTCGAATGGCCTCATCTAAATTCTTCGGTCGGGCTCTGTTTATGCCCTCCCGAACGGGCCTACTTTCGACCGCATCTAGGAAATGGTTCTTCGCTAAACGATCACGCGACTCTTCCTGTATGTCAGGATACGCTCTGACCGTTAACTCTTGTATGGCTTGACCCAACTCTTGCAACGTCTCTTTCGGTCCTTGCCGGCGATGCCTCAGCTCGACCAAATAGTTCTCGCTCTGGCGACCTGAACCGAATCTCCCCTCTAACAACTTTACCAGCCCACTATAAGTCTGTGTCTGACCAGTAGGAACATCCCCTAGTAATCTAAGGGCATTACCTTGCAAACTCGCTAACAAATAGCTAGCAGCTTGCTCCTCGTTCCACTGATTCACTATACGACAGGACTCAAAGTGCCGGTAATACTCTTTCCACAACACTTTTCCACTGTATCTATCAGGAGTGATGTTTGGACGTCGTTTAGACTGCGCCAACTCATCGCCTCCTCTCTCTACAATCCGCGGCTCTCTCTTCAGCGGCCAAGGAATGTCCTCTCTCGCTACCACGCTGTTGTTTCCCGCCTCCTCTGGGCGGGTTGCAAAACTTAACAGCTCACTGTGTAGCCTCTTAGGAGTAATTGACTCCTCTTCTATGAATGGATTCGTACTCTTCGAACCCAACTCCATGCCACTAGAACCGGACAGAAAACTTTGCAGTTCTTCTACGTCACAGCCCCTAGGCACCGACTCTGCCCGATTTGACCTCGGGACACTCGGAATGGGTGTGCTTTCCCCAAACCTTACATTTTTCCCACCTGTGGGAGTACTCTCAGGCGACTTTCTGTGAAACAAGAACTGACTTGTTTCATTCCGAGTTCCATAACCAGAAGTTTCTTCCGGTAGCTGAAACTCAATATCAGAATCTACCTGATATCTCACACGCCCGTCCTTTACGGGTGTACGTCCATTCTCTTTTTGGGCAGTTTTCCCAACTCTGTGGTCAAACTTTTCTCCAATGGAAGCCTCTAGTTTCTTTGCCATGAGATCTCTTTCCCATTGCAAAAACTGCGCTTCCAACCTGAGCTTCTGCAGTTCTCTATCGACACCCAAAGTGTCCATTTTACAAATTTCTCACTCTTCGGTTGTTCTATCAACCGTAGAAATTTCTCTCTTTGGTTGCTCTATCAACCGTAGAAATTTCTCTCTTCGGTTGCTCTTTCAACCGCAGAAATTTCACTCTGTACCGAGCTCCTTCCTTCAGTGCTTTATACTAACCGAACCAGTACCAATCAATCCCACTTCTGACACCATTTGTGGCGGAATTCCCAATCGAGTCCAATTCAAATTCAGAAGTATGGAGAGAGGTTCACCATCTGTGATGAAAGTTCCCCAACTCCGAACTCAAATCATACCTCAGACCCGGGAAATGATACGAGCAGTCTCGGGCCCAGGGATGCAAGCTCGTTTGGCGGAAATATACCGCCCGATTGGTTACTGATTATCTCGGTGGCACTTTTACTGGGGCGGAGCAGGGTAACTCTGGGGGGAGGACACTGGAACAAAGGGACTCAAACACAGCTCTTTGTGTTAACTTCTCTTATTGCCTCCTGGGCAATTCTCTTTATTACCACCTGGTAATTCTCTAGTGGAAATTATATTTCCTTACTCTGCCCTTTAACAAACCTTTAATATCCCTTTAAACAAACCTTGTGCTCGTCGAGTGTACCCCTCAAATGACCGATCCAGTTTCAACTGTACGCAAAGCTGCAACCAAACATGCAGGCGCGAGCACGCCGATTGTTTCGCAGTGTCACTGTTTGAGTTCCCTTACCAGTTGGACTACTCGACTAATACGAACAGCTATCAGTTAACCTCTGTGGTTAACCCTTAGTCAATCTCTGTGATCGACTGTCTGAGCCATTCAAGTTCTCTATGAACTCCCGATTAGCCGCCACTTCGTCACAACTCTTCTAAAAGGTATACTCAAATCACTACAACACAATCGTAAGCAAGCAATTTACACAAGCAGTAAACCTATCAACGCAATGATTAACACTGGATCATTCACCGAACAATGCACTCAACAAGTTACACATATACGGAAGTAGAAGTACTGTAAGTCCGGTGGACCATAACAGCGAAACACACTCACCACAGCACGTAAGCCTGCCCCGTACACACACACACGTCTCGTCGTCTCACAAAACTCTGCTCTCGTAAAAATGCTTCTAAGTCTGTACACTTTGCTACCAGAACTCTGAATGCCTACCCGGCCCGCTGTCTCCGAGCAAGCCAGCCAGACCATGCCGCTCTCGTGACCCCCAGGCACCGCCCAACCACTGTGATTGGTCGCCGCCCGGATATCACGCACCCAGCAGCATGATCCGAGTGACCTGCCCGACCCAGATTGGCCACACACCCTGTCACTCACTCCACAAACTTTCCTAACATTTCCCCACGAAACACAGGTCAACAACTTCACCCACTTCCGGACAAATTAGACTTGTGCTGGTCCACCCAATCTCGTCACATAGGCCCAAGCTTAGCTTGGACTGTCCCCAGTCCAAACCAGCTAAAACCAAAAAAAAATACGAGATGTGCGACCCGCACAAGTCCAAACTAAAAACTAACCAAGTTTGAACTCATTAAATATGCACAAGAAGTTCACATAAATTCTAGATACTTTTATACACATATAAAAGTCTACTCTTTGCATAAATAAATGCTCTTTACTCAAAGCTTACAAAAATAATATCTTTCTTAAAACATAAATGAAAATCTTTGGTCCTTCAAAAACAAAATATCACCCGTTGTTTTGTTTTTCTAACTTCTCTTTGGCAATGGCAAGAAAACTTATCTTTTATCTTAAATATTTCGCTTATAAAAAAGTCTCTTACTACCCGTCAACTATCTTTTTATACAGAATCAAACCTTATAATTTCAGTTTATACAAAATCAACGTAAGAATCACTTATAAAAATCAAACATTTACAAATTGCACATAATTGAAAACTGTGATTTAAACAAAATGATTTTAAGAAAAAGGACTTTACTGAATGGTTTTTCTTTCTAACTTTAACTAAAAAAAAAAAACTACCAACAAAAAGGGTCTCTAAGACGACGCGATCTCGGTCGTGGCCTCCTCCGGGTCGTCAACTGCCTCATCCAGCTCCACCGTCTGCAGCGTCTCCAAGACGTCTTCGTGCCGCCTCACCACCCGGTTTCTGTAGACCGTCTCAGTCGTCGTCCTCACCCGGATTGTCGCCAGTCGTCTCATCTTCCCAGGAGATGGAGAGTCTTCGATCTCCTCCAACGATGGCATAGAGGACTGAGAAGACATCGGTGAGGGGGGCCGGGGCGCTACCAAGGCCAACATCCCACGGGGCTTTCCTCTGAGAGGGGCTTGAGGCGAGGGCGGTGTTGCCTCCTCAAACTTCATCAAGGGGGATATCGGGCAGGGGGAGAGAGACAGGAAGGCTGTCTCCTCCTCTGCTGTGCTATCCTGGGCGGGTGCCCCTGTGGCACCATCCTGCCCGCCAGCTCTCTCAGGGCTCCTTCGAGTCGCACAGATCTTCGGCCCCTCTGGTGCCGAGTCTGTCACAGTTGGCTCGATCTGCCTGACCTCATCATATTGGCGCGGATGGAACTTCGTATAGTGCCTCTCCATGGTGGATCTCGCCGTGGCTCGGTAGTGGCATCTTCGGCATCGGAGGAACTTGACCGGGCCGTGTGCCTCCTCTATATGGTCCCATAGGGCATCTCCATGCCCGAACTCTCGTGGACACTCCCGACACTTGTGGCTCCTCTTCCTCTTCTGCCTTCTCTCGGCCATCTTCCTCTTTCTCTGTGGGTCAACCAAATAAAAGAAAAACATGGTTACTGCATGACCCTCCTTAATTTTGTATGAGTTCTTAAACCAGGCCACCTTACTCTCGGTACCTCTCGGGTACTCGATGGGCTCTCTTGGGGTACCTCCGACTCTCTGGTTCGGGTACAACTCCCTCTTCACTGTTTGTCTCTGGCATCTCCATCTCGGATGCCCTCTCCTCCTCCTGGGAGGTTTCTCGTACACTCTCCGTGTGCACTTCTTCCTCAACGTGAGGGTTCTCTTCATTCTCTTCTGCCCAGGGTACCAACTTCCCCCCCTGGTACTTCTTGAGTCTATCTGAATGTACAACTTTGAACTTCCCGTTCCGCCGCAACTGAATGCGGAAAGTTACATCTGACAGCCTCTTTACGATTAGCCACGGTCCCTCCCATCTTAACTGCAATTTGGGGGACAAGTGTCTCTTTCTAGCCGGGTTATGTAACCAGGCGAACTCTCCCTCTTTGAGGCCTTTCTCGGTTGCCCTCCGATCATAGTTTCTCTTTTGTCTTCGGGCACTCCTACCGAGACACTCTCTTGCCCTCTGGTGGGCACTCTGCAGATTACTCCGCAACTCTTCTGCGAAGTCTGTGTTAGTCTCAACCTCGGTCTCTGGACAACCTGTGGTCAAGTCCACCGGTATGCTAACCTCTCTTCCCAACATCATTACGTTGGGTGACTCCCCTGTGGAGTCTTGTGGGGTGCACCTATATGCAAAAGTCGCATAAGGTAGGAACTTGTCCCAGTCCTTCTGCTTCTCTTGCGGACTTATGAGCACGGCCACCATGTTCATGAGTGTCTTATTGAACCGTTCCACCATACCGTCTGACTTCGGATTATAGGCAGTGGTCCTAGTTTTCGACACTCCTAGAATTTGGCACATTTCTCTGAACACCTCTGATTCAAAATTTGTGCCTTGGTCGGAATGAAGCTCTTGTGGTACTCCAAACCGACACACAAACTCTTGTACCAATTTCCGTGCTACTGTACTCGCCGTTGCGTCTGGCAACGGATACGCTTCCATCCATTTTGTACAGTAGTCTCCTACCACTAGGACCCACTGGTTCCCACTCTCTGTCTTGGGGAGTGGCCCAAGCAAGTCTATTGCCACTCTTTCCAGAGGAACTCCTACTTGATACTGTTGCAAGGGAGCAATCCCTTTCTTTGCAGGGGACTTTCTTCTTGCACATAGGTCACAACTCCTTATGAAGGAGCGTACGTCTGCGGACATACCCGGCCAGAAATATCTAAACTTCATCTTCGCCAAGGTTTTCTCTATGCCCAAGTGACCGCTAAGCTGTCCACCGTGCACTTCTCTCAGTATCTCTCTTCTTAAACTCTGAGGCACTACTAGTAGCCACCTGACTACTTTGCCATCGTCTGACTCCCATCTCTTGTGTACCAGCTCACCTCTCACACATAACTGGTCCCAATAAGACCAATATGTCTTGTGAGCCGCCGTCATATGGGAAATCTCTTTCCACTCTGGACGGTCCTCACCCTTCTCTTTAGCCCTCAAGACCCAACACATGGTCTCATCCTCTACTTGGGCTTTTCTGAGGTCCTCTACAGGGATGCTTGGTTGGGCCGCTATGCCCCTAACCAGCAGTTCTCCCTCTTGGGAATCTTTCTCATCTGGCATTGCCCCAGAGTCTTCCATCTTGTCTTCCCGACCACATTGCTTGCACGGCTGCCGGGAAAGCCCATCAGCATTTCCGTGCTTCTTTCCAGCTCTGTGCTGTATCTCTATGTCGTACTCTGAGATTACTTCAAGCCAACGTGCTACCTGTCCTTCCGGGTTCTTAAAATTAAGAATCCATCTTAAGGCACTGTGATCAGTCCTGACTAGGACCTTCCTACCATATATGTACTGCTTGAAGTACTTCAAGTACACAACGAAAGCCAACAATTCTCTGCGGGTGACACAATAGTTTCTTTCGGGCTTGCTAAGCTTTCTGCTCGCGTAAGCCAAAACTCTCTCTTCACCCTCTTGCACCTGACTCAACACCGCCCCAATGCCATCACCACTGGCATCTGTGTCTAGGATAAAGTCTCCATCCGGCATGGGATAAGACAATATCGGGGACGTTTGCAGTCTACTCTTGAGTTCGTCAAATGCGCTCTGGCACGACTCACTCCACTGGAACTCTCTGGCTTTCTCTGTCAAGGCATGCAACGGGCTAGCTATCTCTGCAAAGCCCCGTATGAACTTTCTATAATAGGACGCCAAGCCAAGAAAGCTTCTGACATCCCTTACGCTCTGTGGGACAGGCCAATCTCTGATGGTCTGTATCTTAATTGGGTCGGTCGCTACACCTTCTGCCGACACTATGTGACCCAAATAAGTCACCGACTCTTTAAACAGGTGGCACTTGCTAGGCTTTAACTTAAGCCCTGCATGCCTGAGTCTACTGAACACCACTCTTAGCCTCTCTATCATCTCTGTCACTGTCTTACCAAAGACAATTATGTCGTCGAGGTAGATCAGTAGGATTTCCCACTGCAACCCCGTCATGACCTTCTCCATAAGTCTCTCGAACGTAGCCGGGGCATTGCAAAGCCCGAACGGCATACAATTCCACCTGTATAGTCCATTTCTCACAACAAATGATGACTTTTGCTTGGCGTCGTCATCTAAGGCGACCTGCCAGTAGCCTGAAGCCAAGTCAAGTGTTGAGAACCACTTGGCGCCATTTAATGCGTCAAAGGTCTCGTCAATGCGAGGAACTGGGTAAGCATCTTTGATGGTGACTGCGTTTAACTTTCGATAGTCAACACAGAAACGCTTTGTCCCATCTTTCTTGCCCACCAACACCACATTGGCGGCCCACGGACTATCCGAAGGTTCTATCACTCCTCTTTTCTCCAGGTCAATGACCTGTCTCTGTATCTCTCTTTGCACACACTCTGGGTGCCTTCGTGGTCTTTCTCTTACCGGTCTAGCATCTCCGGTAGTAATATGATGTTTTACAACATCCGTCCTACCAATATCTCCATCACCACTGGAGAAAACGTCTTGGAACTCTACCAAGCACTTCTTAACTAGACCATGGTGCTCGCCTGTCACCTTGTCGGAACTCCTTGCATACAAATCTAGTAAGTATGGGGGCAAACTCTCTTTTGCCTCACTAGACTTGCTCGCCTCATGTCTAATCGCCTCAGGGGCCACAGTGGAAATTAGTCCCACAGTGGTCCCCTTACGAGCGACTCTTTTCTCTTTGCCTGGGTTGAAGACCCGCACCGGGACAATCTGGTCCCCTGACTCTACGAGTGATCGGCCCACAACCAAACCTTTTTGGGCAAGGTCTCCACCTCCTTCTATAGGCTCGACTATAGCTGGTCCGACAAACTCTTCAACTCTTCTAGCAATAATGCCTGGCACTACTGCCTCGTGTCCAGAAGGAATGATAGTCGACTCTGCAACCACAACCCTTCCAATAAATGGCTTTCCTGCACTGCTGGTGCACTTTATTCTTTCGCCATTTATTCGCCACTCTTTCGTCTGGAAATCCAAATTACCCCCTGTGGGCAAAATGAAATCCATCCCTAAAATTCCTGAATATTTCATCTCTGTGAAAATTGCTTTCACTGGGTGTGTTGTTCGTCCTACCTGAACATCAACCCATGCAATCCCAAGTACCGACAGAGGACTTCCATCCACTTGTCTAACTTGCACACCGTCCCTCTCTAAGACGGGTCTCTGTTCTCTAGGTATCTCATAATACACTTCACTGCTGATAAGTGTATCTGTTGCACCAGTGTCAATCAGAAAATGACACTTTGTGCTCCTTATCGTGCCATCTACAAATAAGCCATAGCGGGGACTAAGGTTTGGATTGGGTACGGTAACTACCTTTTCCACCTCAGATTTCCGCCGCTTTTCTGCCATGACTCCTTTGTAATCTCTATGGCGTCTCTTCGGCCCTTTCACTTCTACAGCCTGCCCGCGGGCCCTTCGAGTGGCTGATTCTCGTTTCCCTGTTTCTTATTTTCTCTATGCGGTTCCCCACACTCTCTAGCGATATGGCCGTGCTTCCCACAATTGAAACACTTCAAGCCAGTACGCTTTGGGTTACCCTTCTTCGGTCTTTTACACTCTCTTGCAAAGTGTCCTTGCTCACCACAATTAAAGCATTTCCAAACACTTTGCTTACTCTCTGACACTAGTTTGCTCTCAGCAGTTCCTTCTACTGAAGTACCTTTGTCCTGAACGTGTTTTGTTACCTCTGCTAACAAACCAACCATGTTCTCTAATTCTTTCTCTATTTTGTGGAATCTCTGTTCCACTCCTGAATCCAGACCTCTAGCCAACTTAGCTGGCTTTCCGTCCAAATTTCTCTGCTGTTCCACTTTCTCGAAGTTCTCTGTTTCCAGTGCAGCTCGAATGGCCTCATCTAAATTCTTCGGTCGGGCTCTGTTTATGCCCTCCCGAACGGGCCTACTTTCGACCGCATCTAGGAAATGGTTCTTCGCTAAACGATCACGCGACTCTTCCTGTATGTCAGGATACGCTCTGACCGTTAACTCTTGTATGGCTTGACCCAACTCTTGCAACGTCTCTTTCGGTCCTTGCCGGCGATGCCTCAGCTCGACCAAATAGTTCTCGCTCTGGCGACCTGAACCGAATCTCCCCTCTAACAACTTTACCAGCCCACTATAAGTCTGTGTCTGACCAGTAGGAACATCCCCTAGTAATCTAAGGGCATTACCTTGCAAACTCGCTAACAAATAGCTAGCAGCTTGCTCCTCGTTCCACTGATTCACTATACGACAGGACTCAAAGTGCCGGTAATACTCTTTCCACAACACTTTTCCACTGTATCTATCAGGAGTGATGTTTGGACGTCGTTTAGACTGCGCCAACTCATCGCCTCCTCTCTCTACAATCCGCGGCTCTCTCTTCAGCGGCCAAGGAATGTCCTCTCTCGCTACCACGCTGTTGTTTCCCGCCTCCTCTGGGCGGGTTGCAAAACTTAACAGCTCACTGTGTAGCCTCTTAGGAGTAATTGACTCCTCTTCTATGAATGGATTCGTACTCTTCGAACCCAACTCCATGCCACTAGAACCGGACAGAAAACTTTGCAGTTCTTCTACGTCACAGCCCCTAGGCACCGACTCTGCCCGATTTGACCTCGGGACACTCGGAATGGGTGTGCTTTCCCCAAACCTTACATTTTTCCCACCTGTGGGAGTACTCTCAGGCGACTTTCTGTGAAACAAGAACTGACTTGTTTCATTCCGAGTTCCATAACCAGAAGTTTCTTCCGGTAGCTGAAACTCAATATCAGAATCTACCTGATATCTCACACGCCCGTCCTTTACGGGTGTACGTCCATTCTCTTTTTGGGCAGTTTTCCCAACTCTGTGGTCAAACTTTTCTCCAATGGAAGCCTCTAGTTTCTTTGCCATGAGATCTCTTTCCCATTGCAAAAACTGCGCTTCCAACCTGAGCTTCTGCAGTTCTCTATCGACACCCAAAGTGTCCATTTTACAAATTTCTCACTCTTCGGTTGTTCTATCAACCGTAGACATTTCTCTCTTTGGTTGCTCTATCAACCGTAGAAATTTCTCTCTTCGGTTGCTCTTTCAACCGCAGAAATTTCACTCTGTACCGAGCTCCTTCCTTCAGTGCTTTATACTAACCGAACCAGTACCAATCAATCCCACTTCTGACACCATTTGTGGCGGAATTCCCAATCGAGTCCAATTCAAATTCAGAAGTATGGAGAGAGGTTCACCATCTGTGATGAAAGTTCCCCAACTCCGAACTCAAATCATACCTCAGACCCGGGAAATGATACGAGCAGTCTCGGGCCCAGGGATGCAAGCTCGTTTGGCGGAAATATACCGCCCGATTGGTTACTGATTATCTCGGTGGCACTTTTACTGGGGCGGAGCAGGGTAACTCTGGGGGGAGGACACTGGAACAAAGGGACTCAAACACAGCTCTTTGTGTTAACTTCTCTTATTGCCTCCTGGGCAATTCTCTTTATTACCACCTGGTAATTCTCTAGTGGAAATTATATTTCCTTACTCTGCCCTTTAACAAACCTTTAATATCCCTTTAAACAAACCTTGTGCTCGTCGAGTGTACCCCTCAAATGACCGATCCAGTTTCAACTGTACGCAAAGCTGCAACCAAACATGCAGGCGCGAGCACGCCGATTGTTTCGCAGTGTCACTGTTTGAGTTCCCTTACCAGTTGGACTACTCGACTAATACGAACAGCTATCAGTTAACCTCTGTGGTTAACCCTTAGTCAATCTCTGTGATCGACTGTCTGAGCCATTCAAGTTCTCTATGAACTCCCGATTAGCCGCCACTTCGTCACAACTCTTCTAAAAGGTATACTCAAATCACTACAACACAATCGTAAGCAAGCAATTTACACAAGCAGTAAACCTATCAACGCAATGATTAACACTGGATCATTCACCGAACAATGCACTCAACAAGTTACACATATACGGAAGTAGAAGTACTGTAAGTCCGGTGGACCATAACAGCGAAACACACTCACCACAGCACGTAAGCCTGCCCCGTACACACACACACGTCTCGTCGTCTCACAAAACTCTGCTCTCGTAAAAATGCTTCTAAGTCTGTACACTTTGCTACCAGAACTCTGAATGCCTACCCGGCCCGCTGTCTCCGAGCAAGCCAGCCAGACCATGCCGCTCTCGTGACCCCCAGGCACCGCCCAACCACTGTGATTGGTCGCCGCCCGGATATCACGCACCCAGCAGCATGATCCGAGTGACCTGCCCGACCCAGATTGGCCACACACCCTGTCACTCACTCCACAAACTTTCCTAACATTTCCCCACGAAACACAGGTCAACAACTTCACCCACTTCCGGACAAATTAGACTTGTGCTGGTCCACCCAATCTCGTCACAATACTTTGGTTTTTGTCAAAGAAGTACAGATTCATGGGCAAAAATATCAAGGCAGATATAGTCACATTCATCTGTGAAAATGTCAATTCCATACGGTGCCCACTTTTTTTTTTTAAATCGTGAAAAACGGCCACAGTATTTTTTTAAGTCTTTTCTCTTTTATTTTTGATCTGTTAAAAGATCAAAAAGATTTTCGGTCGTTGTTTTACTCATTTCTGGATAAATACACCATTTCAGGCAGAAACATTTTAACGGTAGGTTTCTACTAGCATCATCTTCATACCCTAAAAGTTATACGTAAATCTGTGAACATTTTTGTTTTGGTCTCTTACCAAAGTATGATACAACCTTTAAGCAAGATTAATCATTAAAAACTGTTATACCATTTACAATTTGCTGCTCTCATTTTCCAGGATGTGTGCTACAACATCACTACTCCTGGAATCAGTGGCAGATTTTTCTCATGAATTAAACCGTCCGATTCTACCAGTCATCACTTTTCTGCAGCAGCACCACAATGTTTGTCAGTAGTGAAGACAGCTTCAGTGACTATCATAAGTATCTCATGCAGGAGTGAACGCTGTTCATTACTTTGCACAGCACAAAGCTTACTTTTGTGCAATTCTATATTGCCTTAATGATATGAATCAAAACTTCAAACTTAAATAGTATCCAAGTTTTCATTATAAAATACCATTGCTATTAAAAATATTATCCATTTAGTTTTTTGTGTATTTAAAGCAAAGCAAAAACCAAAATTGTCAATTTATATTATATTCACTGTTCGGCGTGTTCGCCTATAAACTGTGGAGATGGAGCATGACTCTCGGAGCAAGTTGGGTAGCAATGTCACAAGAGTATCTGTACATAATAATGGATACAGTAGATGGGTAGAACATGTCAGTGTGTGGGACTTGCAAAATAATTTCAGGGATAAATGACATGACAGTCAATTCCAATTATTTGCCTTGTGTATAGACAAAGGGCACTATTGTTTGACAAATCCTGTCTCATCCAGGAGATAATGATGCATCTTCTGCACCTCTGTCATGTAAAGTTTCAAACAGTATGTGAATATGGTTTCATACCTGACTCAAGTTACCATTTATTCACTTCTTATACAATTAAAACACACATGGATATAGGATAGTTTTTTTTTTTGCGATGAATTTTCTGAAAATTTTCTTGGAAGGTGTAGTTGCTTTCCAAAAATGTCCCTGGGCCATTTCTTCATTATCGATAGTTTAAATGACTTAAAATACTTAAAGGATACTGGTCTTTTTGACAGTGATTATTCCAGGTTTTAGAAAGAGTGGCAAATGAATTGGAGCCCCTCTCCCATGTTAGTACGTTAGTACGCTAGCAGACGATTTAATTTCAGCAGATGAAAACCAATTAGCCGCCTTGAATTAACTGCGCATATAAAACTATGGCTGTTACATGCATTTGCGTCAATTGAATCAAATTAACATGGTACAGCTGTTGCATTTATAAATGGCATCCTTGTCCAATAATCACAGTTTGTTTATCTTGTGTGAGACAAGATTCGTGAAATTGGTGTAAGAACACGTTGTGGCTAAGATCGATCTTACCGCCGGGTTTCCCAAGATCCTAAGATCAATTCTGAAATAAGACGAGTTTCAAGAAATCGGCCCAAGACATTTTCTGAGGATCAAGTAAATCAATCAAACTATGGACTGCCCAAGGATTGGGCTTTTTGTACACTTACATTTATACTACTGTAATTGACAAATTTTCTTTTGGGTAAATTGTATTGTCAAGTATTTTAATATTATGCAGTAGGTACGCCATAGTAAAAGGAAATCCAAACTATGCATTTTGTATTGGAAAAAGCTCCTTTGGGGAAACGTTTTGCTATGCCGAAAGTTGACGTTTAGGGATAATAGTTATACACACAGTCAGCGTTATGGAACATGTGCTTTATAAGTACCCACCGATATTATAATGATTGTTTTCATTATGTTATTATTATATACTAACATGTATATATCCTTGGCTCTGTTGATGATAGTTTTTATGTTTGAGATATTTTTTTATCAATGCGGACTTAATGAAATGAAATCGTGACTTCTTTTAATAGGTCAATGCATTCAGCACAGTAAGTTAGTAAGCAGCACAGTGTAATTTGCAAGGTTTGTAAATAGAATTCGGAGAAGAATTGCACAACGTCCACCTTCAATAAATATCTTTGTGAAAAAAAACCCTGAATTTGTGGTTGGCACTGTTCATTGGTACTTTGAATGTAGGCCTACTCAGTGAGGACTTGGATTTTGGTACTTTTAGAACCTTTCGCATTCACATTATGACCAGTTAGCCTAAATTGTGACTCCAACTTATTCACGAACCTGTGTACTTTATGTTCACTGTAGTTTCGTTCGGCATATGTTCGTTTGGCAAACAATGTTGAGGACGGCCCTGGACGGGATATGAATTCAATGGAAAGGCTTCCAACCAAAACCTTTATTTTTAGACGAAAACGTAGCAATCGGTACAACATCTTTTTTGCCGAAGTTTTCAAAGGCAACTAAAATCAATTGGGGAGGCTTCCAAATCCAACCACCGGTTGTCCGGAGGTTTTGGCCGGGTCTCATAATGAACTCATTATCTTTGGGTAAAAGCAAAATAAATCTTTAAGTCAGAAGAATATGCATGGCAACTGCCAGCCTCTGGCAGGAGATTGGCCTAACAAAGAAACCACTTAAGGGCTCACTAATCCTCCATAATCAGGCTGGCCCTCTGGAGGTACAACAATAGACGACCAGAATTCCTTGCTATCCTGTGGTCACACTACTTGTATGTAATCCTTTGTTCACTGTTGGGGCCATCCTGGTTTAATCTCCTCCATTAAACACAATATAGTTGATCTCTAGTTAATGAGTCCTAGACCCAGACATCACCCCTTACATGTACAGCAATATTCATGAGTTAAATCTAGCCCATTCTTATTGATCAATCAATGAAAATCCGGCCAAACCAATGGGGACCTGGTGTGTAGCCAGCTGTTGGATTTTGAAGCCAGAATAATAAATAAATAAAACAAGGAACCCTTGCTGCTGCCGCTGTCGCTGCTACAGCTGCTGAAGTTGTTGTCAAGTTGTAACTGTAAGTTCCTTTTTGTTTGCATGTGAACATTAAGTATACATACTAGGTTTGTGAATGTGAAGTGGAAACTGAGGTCAGATTCTCCGAAGTTGTCATAACCTATAATTAATGTTTCTAAAGAGCTCCGTACAAGCATACGTAATTTGGGGGAACGAAATCATAATTCGAGATAACAAAGTACAAACTATTTCGTTCCCTTGAAATTATTTCGTTCCCTCAAAATATCCTATTACATTACCTGGAGTGATTTTTTTTTGTTCCCCCGATATATCCTTTTTCATTACCTCGAAAAATTTATTTTGTTCCCTCTAAATAGTATTTTGAGGTACTTTGAGCTGAGGGGACGAAATAATTTTGAGGGAATGAAATAATAGGGTTTTTTAACATGGGGCTCAATCAGTGGCGTCACCAGACTTTTGAGTCTGGGGGGGGGGGGGCACAAGGGAGGCACAAGCAATTGTTGGGGGGCACTACAATAATATATATTATATTTTTTTTCACCAACCCAAATCTCAAATGGGGGGGGGGGGGCACGTGGGGGGGCACGAGGTTTTCCAGGGGGGGCACGTGCCCCCCCCGGCCCCCCCCCCTTGGCGACGCCACTGGGCTCAATTAAGTTCGTTTTCAAATGAATGCTCGTCCACATGGGCATTCAAAATTAAAATTAAGTCGTTCTATTTCGTAAAAGAAGCATTCTTTCCTTAAATCTGGTCTTTTAAATTCAGTAATTGAATACATCGTAACTGCTTGGACTACGCGCACAGAACGGTTTTAATGCATATCTCCCAAGTTCACTGACAATATTGGTCTATCCATTGATCGCGTAGTTGGGGAGGGCTTATTTGTTGTTTAGCATGAATCTTTATTTAGTTTTACAACCTCCATGGTTTTATCTCAGTGCTGCTGATCATAGTGCTGGGAACTTTGTGTGGCCGTATCACGTTTTCATATATTTGTATAAAGCGCTATAAAGCATCATTAATATAGGTTTTCCCGCACATTTTAAAACCTTTTTCATTCAATTTCCAAAACGAGTAACTTCAATTTCGTCTCGGAGATTCCTTGCCTTGCATATCCCATGTTCAATTCCGTCTTTGGTCATCCATTTTGATCATTTGCCATACATTTGGATCAAAGACAATCCAATTTCGTCGACCGCACTTGCCAAACGAACAATAGACGAATCAATTTCGTTGTTTTGCAATCAAATTCGTATAACAATCATTTAAATTCGTCATATGATTATATGCCGTCCTTCATTTTTTTTTTTACGTTTCATCATTTCATTTTTACTTGAAAAATTACTTACTACTGTCGGAAGAATATTTTGTTTGACGCAGAAACACACCCGAACTGAGAATGTATGATGTGCTTTTCAAAAATAATGATAGCCTATTTAAATGTGTATACATTTAGATCCGTGTTTTTGTTTTGCCGGAAAAACCTCATTTATAGAGGGAAGATGGTTTTTCAAATGCATACAAGAAATAAGCAGGCCTATACTTCTTCAAAGTAAAAGAAGATGTATTCGTTATTTCACATCTTTTTCGGAATAGTTCACACCATCACTTAGTTGTATGGCCCTCTGGCCCAGTTTCCATTTGGAGCCATTTGCCTAAACGTTACGAAGATTTCTGATGTTTGGAGTATAAAGTGGTGTGAGACAGTTCGGAATCATGAGAGCAAGTAAAAGAAACTACATGTAATATGAAAAGGGGCTTATAAAGTGCATACCTGTAAGTTATTTTACAAAGCTGTTTACAGTCAGATTTTCAGTTTAATTTGAAAGACAAATTCTTGAAATCGCTTGACGAAAGACGAATTTGATCATTCATTATGTAGATGAGTCAGACGAATTACATTGACATTATGACGAAAACGAATGAAAACTGACGAAACCGATTGACCATTGATCAATTCGAATGACCAACGACTAAATTGAATGTAGCATTTGCACAGTTTAGTCTTCTTGGGACGAAATTGAAGTGAAGTGCTTATAGGAAATTGAATGAAAAAAGTTTGAAAATGTGCGGGAAAACTAGGGGCCCTACTATTATTGTAGTATCCTAATATGGCCGCCAAACACTTCAAACATGGAGTTAGGAAAAGTAATGTCCAAATGTTAGGGTCACCATCCAAGCAGTGTGTACAACAAAACCAGTGGGCTTCGTGATTAAAACGATTGCATGCGATCGGGAGCATATATACATGGGATGCAGGCAGGGGGCTAGGTTAGGGTTGGGTCCGAGTCCGGGTGAGGCTTAGGGTTACTAGGGGGTTACTAGTCAGGTTAGCGTAACGGTTCTTTCCTCACCTTTCACCTCTGTGGACCGGGTTCAACTTTCAAGTCTGGCTCGGTTCACAAGTGGATTGGGTTTTCAGTCCCTGCCTGATTCCGTGGGTTTTACCCAAAATATTACTCTGGGGTTTTCCTCCCACCTCTGAAACTGTATCTTCTTCTCATCATCTTTCCATAATAGGTATCATCAGGCTTGCGGGCTACAGTGCCTTAAGCCCACCGCACACTATACGATCCGACACTTCCGACGAGGACCCGACTGGTTTTTGGAAGGATCGCAAAGCATTCTGGGAGTCTTAACCGTGATTGTTCCAAGTCGCAGACCCACTCTGATGGCCAGTCGACAAGATTCGACTGTCGAATCACGGTTAAGACTCCCAGAATGCTTTGTGTTCCTTCAAAAAACCAGTCGGGTCGTAGTCGGATCGTATAGTGTGCGGTGGGCTTTAGTCACTTTTGAGGAATCCTTGGTGTCATTACCAGAAATAAATAAATAATAATAATATATGATAATAATAATTATTATAATAATAATAATAGGGTTTTATGGAAGTTAGGGTTAGAGTTAGGGTTAGGGTTGGGGTAAACATACAGATAAAATAAAAACCTGCAGAATATCGACTGTTATTACTACTGTACAGTGTGTATAAAAAAAAACGCAACAGGATTTAAATTCATATTTGTGAAGATTGTGTTAGCTGTTCAGCAAAGTGAGTAGTATCACGTTAAAGCCACATTTCTCCTCTTTCCAATGATATGGTTTTTTATTCATACACGGTCACGGATGGCTGAGTAATCATTCTTTTTCTACAATGGGTCAGAATGGACTTGGGACCAAGTTTTACACACGACTTAGAGCATCAAACACATCAATGATTCTTTGTCGGAGAGTTGCAATATCAGGTGGAGGGGTAATAAACACTTTGCTCTTGAGATAACCCCCAGATGAAAAAGTCACAAGTCAGATCCGGAGATCGCGATGGCCACTCCATATCATGATACAAGCAATCACTCGATGTCCAAAAACCTCAGCCAATCTGTTTCTTACTGCAACTAGTCGATGGGCTGGTGCACCATCCTTTGCCCTCCATAGGCGTCTGAACACACCCCTTTGTTGCATAGGCAAGTTTTCCATTAATTCAAGAATCCCAATCACATTTTCATTTAAAATCTGTAAGTATCCATTTCCATATCTGACTTGAGACTGGTTTCTTTGGCAAAGTGTTTATTACCCCTCCACCTGACTTTGCAACTCTCCGACAAAGAATCGTGTGTGTACTGCTCAGTACACACACTAAGGCATGGCTAGGCCTTCAATGCACTATGTAATATGTCCTATGCAGTACACATGAAAACATCACAATGTTCCTTTAACATTCTATAAAATCATTCATCAATACAAACTCATACTAAGGTAAATACAACTATAACTGAACTCCAACTGAGGACTACATCACTTCAATAAATCCTTAGAGCAAAGTAGAAAATACTGAATCAAGATACTTTCTGCATAATCTATAAAATCTTCTGATGGAAAGTCCAGTCATAATCCGAAAGTCTTAAAGTCTAAAAGTTATTCAAAACAAAGTTATACAGTCATAAAATAGGAAATACATTAGCACATCATAAAATGGGTGAAACTCAACATACCTGAAATGAATAAGAAGAAGAGCTTCGGTGAGCAAGGAATACAGGAATACAGTTTTATTTAATAACACATGTAGACTTGGCCATCGATGAAAGAACAATGAACCAAGGCCACTTCCTGTACCCCTGCTCTACCCCTGTGGTGATGTGGCACCTCATTAACCATGCGGGTTAATCCATGCACCTAGTGGTAACTCTATCAGTGCAGAAGCAATTATACTCTATATGTACAGGAACATTCCAAGGAGAATAACATAAGATAAAACAAAAGAAAATTGGGGGGTGGGCAATTTTTCATGCCCTCCACACTCGACCCTTCAAAATTGTATGTTGTCCCAACACACAAGCACACTAAAATCATAATGTCTCTAATCAGCATGGTACAGTTCAGTCCGCTCCTGAGGCATGTCACCCCTTCCATCTGTGATAGATCTATTCTATGCAGATGGCCCGTTGAAGACTGGGAGAAGCTGAAGGATAGCTACTTCCTCAGTGTCTCAATGTCCTCCTGATCTAGCTAAACGATCATCATGGGCGTCGGTCTGAATTGTTGTCCTATGGGACAGCTGATGCCAAACATAGAGCACAGCAGCTCGGTTCTCTGTGACTTGGTCTCTCATGGGCGCTTCACAAGTAGACTTGGCTGGCTACGATGCTCCGGTGATGAACCAGTCATGCTCACACTGTACAGTCGTTTTCTTCTCTGCTGGCTCGTCTTCTCCTGTGTTGTGCTTGTGGGCTCCCCTGGTGCTGTCATGAAGCTGGGTAAGAAAAACACCATCCATGAGAGTCTTCAGAGTTGTACGCAGTTGGTTTCTAGGCTTGCTGAGGAAATGTTCCCTGTGGTGCTTGTCCCCATCCTCCGATGTGATACGGTGCAAAGGGGTGTCCATACGGGTTCGGCCAGGCAGGTGGGTAGTAGTTCACAGGAACTGGGACCATCTGCTGCCATCCAGTCTGGGGAAATGAAGGTGGGACACCGGCTTGCTGAAGGGTGTTCACTCTAGGGTCCATGCAGCTTGCATCTGGTTGCCCCAGGGAACTATACTGGAACATCTGCGGTGGGTGTCTCAGCCTAGTTGGTCGTTCACTGGAAGTAGGGGCTGGGTCAGTCTCAGGTGATGGACTGTCTGCCTCTTGGACTTCCGGAAGTGAATCTTGACCATCATCTGGCGCCGAAGCCGCTGGGACAATCGAGTCTTCGTTGGTTTCTGGAGCTGCCTCCGCATCTTGCTGAATTCCATCGTCTGCCCAAGGATGCTCCTCTAGTGGGGGTTCGACAGCAGTAGGCGGGCCAAGGTCAAAGGGTTCTGCTTCTGGATCAAGTTCAATTGAACTTTGCCTGTGAGCTGGGGTGGAAGCAAAGATGAGTGCGTCTTCTTCTTCCGAGCTTTCATCGCTGTTTTCTGCTCGATGGGGATTCCTTCCTTGTCTGCGATGTGATCTTGGGCTGGATCTTTGCTGACGCTGGGACTGAGGAACCTGGTGTTGCGGTTGATCTGGCTGGAGACTGTCACACGGAAGAAGGAGATTCCGGTGAAGTACCCGGTGACGTCCCCTTCCTCGTTCTGGTCTCACCTCGTATACTGGGGAATCGTCACCTTTTCTCTGGACGACGACATAGACCTCGTCCTCCCAGTAAGACCTCAGTTTGCTCGGTCCCTCATGCCTGCCTACATTCTTCACCAGCACGCGGTCATCTGGTTGAAGTACGGTACTGTGAACCTTCTGATACCTCCTTCCCCGTTCCACCGATGTGGCGGCATGTTTGGATGCGGTGGCGAAGGCTTCTGTCATCTGCTCTTTCCACTCTCGGACGAATCTGTTGTGGTCAGTTGCTGTGGGGCCTGTCTCCGGTTGCAGTCCAAACATCAGGTCAATGGGTAAACGAGGCGATCGCCCATATAGCAGGAAGAAGGGTGAGTACCCAGTAGCCTCGCACCTTGTGCAGTTGTATGCATGCACCACTTTGTTGACGGAGTCTTTCCAGTTGGTTTTCTCGGCATTAGAGAGGGTCCTTAGCATACCAAGTAGCGTCCGGTTGAACCTCTCGCATTGTCCATTCCCGGCTGGGTGGTAGGGCGTGGTCCTGGACTTGGTGATACCCGAGTGATGATGGAGTCTGGCAAACAGTTGATTCTCGAACTCTCTCCCTTGGTCGTGATGGAGACGATGAGGAAACCCAAACCGCAAAATAAAATCATTAAAGATTTTATCTGCCGCTGTCTTGCCTGACTTATCTCTGGTCGGGTAAGCCTGTGCGAATCTGGTAAAGTGGTCGACTACCACTAGGATATACTCATATCTGCCTTTACACTTCTCCAGATGGACATAGTCGATTGAAACCAACTCAAATGCAGCCGTGGTAACAATACTCCTAAGTGGTTCCCTCGTGTGACGGTTGGGTTTTCGCTGCTTGAGACATGAGCATACCTTGGTGCAGTAGTTTTCAATGTCCTTCTGCATATGGGGCCAGTAGAACCGGTCTCTCACCAGAAACACTACTCTATCTGCTCCAAGGTGTCCCATCTCTTCGTGAAGCTCCTGATAGACCTTCTGCCGGAGTTGGGATGGAAGGATCAGTTGCGACCGACGTCCTTTCTTCCGATACAGGACACTATCCACCAGGGTCAAGTGGTTCCACTCATGCATCAGTGATGTAGTTGCTGGTAGTTCCCCTAGTCTCTCACGCTTACTAGGACGATGTTCCTTCTTCAAGTACTGTAGCACCCTCTTAATGCTTGGGTCATCTTGTTGAGCCTTCTGTAGGTCGGAAGTTGTCATCAATGGTACATTCGGTGGCATTCCGGCTGATGGTATAAGGTCAGTTGAGACTGCTGCAGCCCATGTGGTCAGTCCTCTGCCCTGAGACAGCACAGCACTGGCAGTGGTGCCCAGTTCTCCTGGAGATACTTCCTTCGAGCACTCAGACATGTACTTCTCGATGTTGACTGGCATTCTGGAGAGGACATCTGCATCAGCATTATTCCTACCCGGTCGGTATTTGATCGTGAAGTGGAAGTCTGCTAACTCCGCAACCCATCTCTGGCCAGTGGCATTGAGCCGAGCAGAAGACAGAACATAAGTCAGAGGATTATTATCTGTATATACCAGAAATGACGGGGCATAATACAGATAGTCTCTGAATTTTTCTGTCACTGCCCATTTCAGTGCCAGAAACTCCAGTTTCCCTGAATGCAGATTGTAGTTCTTCTCGGCTGTGGTGAGTGTACGGGAGCCATATGCGATGACCCGCATCTTCCCATCCAGCTTCTGGTAAAGTACAGCGCCGAGACCTTCATTAGACGCGTCGGTGTGTAAAATGAAGGGCTTCTCGTGGTCGGGGAAGGCCATGACCGGTGGAGCAACCAGCACATCAAGTAGTTTCTCCAGCACGTCTTGGTGGTGGTCTGTCCACTGGATCTTTTCCTTCGATAGCTTCTGTCCCATCTTGTTCTTCGCTGTGGTCTTTGCTTTAGATTTTGGGTGGTGCTTATCTGGGCTTGGGTCTTCCGTCAGCAAGTCATACAAGGGCTTCGCTTTTCTGGAGAAATCCTGGATGTAGCTGTGGTAGTACCCGAGTAACCCAAGAAACTTCCGCAATTCACCCACAGTGGCTGGCTTCTTCTCGCTGAGGACTTTCACCGCTGCAACATCGCCTGGGTTCATTCGATGTCCCTCTGCCGATACTAGCCGGCCTAGATATCGCACCTCCTTCCTGAAGAGCTCGCACTTGCTGGGTTTTAGCTTCACACCGTTCTCCTGGAGCCGTCTCAGCACTGTCCTCAGGTTCTGGAGATGCTTTTGGAAGGTGTCACTGAAGACAAGCACATCATCAAGGTAGGTCATCGCGATGTCACCGTTGAGTCCTTCAAGACAAGTCTCCATAAATCGCTGAAACACCGCCGGTGCGTTGGTGAGGCCGAATGGAATCCTTATCCATTCATATAGCCCCCATGGCGTGACAAATGCGGTGAGGTGACGACTCTCTTCTGCCATAAACCCTTGATGGTAGGCTTTCCCTTGATCCAAGGTGGAAAACCAAGAATTTCCACCAAGGCTGTCAAGGACATCTTTGATGCGAGGTATAGGCTGGCGGTCTGGGACTGTCTTCCAGTTTAACTCCCGATAATCCACGCAGAGTCGGAGGGTGCCATCCTTCTTTCGGACACATACAATGGGTGATGAGTAGGGTGAGCTGGATTTGGTGATCCATCCACGTGTGATTAGGTCAGATAGGTATGTTCTCACCTCTTGGTAAAGGGGTCTAGGGACTGACGTATACGTCTTCTGGACAGGGGTCTCGTCGTTCAGCTTGATGGTCATCTTCAGGCCTTCAGCACGTCCCATGTCGTCTTCATCTTTGGCAAACGCTGCTGACTCCTCTCTTAGTAGGGACTCTACTGCTGTACGTTGAGGTGGGGATAGGTGGCTCAGGTCAACTTGGGGTAACCAGGTGTCTTCTGTCGGAGCGGATGAGCTCACAGTGTTTACCTTGGCACTCTGCTGGGGGGCTGGCGTCCACTTATCCAGAGAGGATGGACAAACGGGGGTGACTGATCTGACCTGGTAGAGTTGACCCAATGTTGAATGGCGTTTGAGGACAATTGTGCGGTCAGTAGGGTTCGTGACCCGGATGGTAATGGGACAGGACTTCCCTCGCGTCAAGGTGACGACAGACTCCCTGACCTGCAAGTCCTCCGGCCAGTGGGATCGGATATCAGGTTCAAACAGGACTGTGATGGGATGATCCAGTGGGCCAGCATGGACACGACAGCGTATGCCCACATTACTCTTCGATGGGATGACTACATCTTGTCTTCCAGAGACTACGTTACACAGATCATCCGAGTGGTTGGCCTGAACGAGCTGGACCAACTGGTTCGCTTGGTTGTGGTCGAGACCTCGTACCGCTCCACCAAGGATGCTGTTGATCGACTCGCCTTCTGAGCTTTTCACCATCTCTTCGATCACGTTGTAGCCTATAATGGGTTGCTGTAAGTTGCCTGGTGTGACTAACGCTGGGAAGGTAACCTTCTGGGGACTTGCTTTGGATGCCGTAAGTTGCAGTTCAACTTCAATCCAGCCGTTAAACGGGATGGGCGTCCCATTTGCTGCTTGCAGGTCTAGCTCACTGTCACAGCTTAAGAGCTCAGAGACTGGACGAAGGGTTGTTCTGGGCATTAACTCCTTGACCCAGCTGGAGCTCAGGATGGATACCTGGGCCCCGTGTCCAACAGCACTGTTGCAGGTACCTTGTTGAGAAGACAGTCCACGGTACACTTTCGCCCTACCAGATTGGTAATCTTGGTCTGCTGCTTGGGTGTGATGTGGCAAATGAAGACTTTGGATCCTTTGGTCGTTGTTTGGTGATAAGCTTTGGATGGATGGGACCTATTCTCATGGGTTACTTCCCGTCCCTTGGAAGCCGTTTCCGTTTCCCTGGTGGCCATCCCTCCTACTACGGCAGCCTCTTGCAAAGTGGTCGGACGATCCACACTTGTAGCAATGGTCGCAGGTGTCACCTCGTCCCTCCTCATGGCACTTCGGACAACCCCATCGTTTTGTGGGCTGTCCTCGGGCAGGCTGATACCGCCTCTGGGACGACGTCTGTAGTGACTCCTGCAGCGACGTCACCTGGCTCTTCAGTGACGACAACTCTGCAATTCCAGCCTTCAGCTCTGCGATCTCTGTCATGATGAGTCCCTGCTTCGGTGGTGCCGTTTGTTTTGGGCTGTCTTGCACCTCGTTACTGCCGCTGGTCTGGCGTGATGAAGTTTCTTTCGGCGTTCCATCTCCAGACTCGCGAACACATTCATCTTCTCGAACAGGACTTCATCTGCGGTGTCAGAGTCGTCCAGGTAGGGGCGCAGCTCGGTCTTAATTGACTCGCTGTGCAGGCCAGTCAGCAGTGTGTGCCGGAACATCTCACGAACTAACTGTGGCTCATAACACAGCTTTGATTCTACCTCCTGGCTGGCAAAGAGCACCTTCTGTCGGATATTGAATGCTCGAAGGAGAAAAGCCGGAGGTGTCTCCTTCGCCTCCTGGGTTAGTTGAGATAGTTGCTTAAACATCTCTGTGTCATCCCGTTCCTGGTAGTGGGATCGTATTATACGTCGCAGGCTTGGTAGTGGTATCTTGTTCCTTCCCTCCAGATAGCTGCGGAGGTCCGAGCCTGGGACTATGGCACGGATGACAGCGTGGACGATGTCCCGGTCGGGGTAGCCCTTCTCCCGTCCTGTCTCAATCTGGTTCGCAAGGCTTGCGAAGGTAAGGCGGTCCTTCTGACCCGGCTCGCCGATCTGTCCAGAGATCTTAAACTCCCTCCGGATCAGGTTCGCGACATCCGTCTTAACCACAGGCAGCTGGGTCGGGTGAGATGTTGTGGTGGTCTCTGCCTCCGTGGGCTCTGCTGCTGGTTGTGAGGTAGGGACTGCTATCGACGGTTCCGGTGCTGCCATCGACGGTTCCGGTGCTGCCATCTCCTCTACAAACTTCTGCAGCCGCTCAACAATCTCCTGGCCACCATCCTCCTGATCTTGGACACCATCACTGTTTAGGTAGCTGATTACCTTTCTGACGAGCTTGACTCGACCATCTGCCTGCTCCGCTACACCTCCTACCTCCAACTCTAGCTCCTGGCATACCTGTAGGAGTTGTTGCACGGAAAGATTTCCGAGCCTTGTGGTCAGCTGCTGGCGATTGTGTCGAGTAGTGTCTCCATCTTGGGAAGCCGGATACAAGAACAGGTAGACAAGGTCACTCGAACTGCAGTGATTCATATGAGGATGCAAGGCAATCCCGATGTGGCGATCCCTCTGCTCCTTCCAGCACTGCACCTTCAGTCAACTTGTCACTGTCCTGGTACCGGCGTCCCTCCTGGTTACTGGCCACTCATCATACGGTAGCTGACTAGGGTTCTGTTTCTCTGGGGAGACGCATGTCGTCCAGTTCCACTTAGGAGAGTAAACTGGACACGTTTCACCCCCTCTCGTGCCTCCAAATGTTGCACCCGTGTGGCTGATTGATTATCAACCAACACAGGGCACATTAAATTGTGTTCATTCGGTGACCTGAAATGAATAAGAAGTAGAGCTTCGGTGAGCAAGGAATACAGGAATACAGTTTTATTTAATAACGCATGTAGACTTGGCCATCGATGAAAGAACAATGAACCCAAAACTTAACATAAATGAATAAATCTCATTTTCTATAAAGTCCTTTAACTAAAACATAAAAGAAAACACAATCTAATAACAGTAAAGATCACTGTTAAAATCAAGCAATGATATATCTCTTTATCCTAGCACTAAACACATACATAACTAAAAAGGGATCACAATAATCTTCAATGGAAACAACTCAAAGAATTCATCTGGCCATAATGTAAACAAAATAAACCTGGTCCTACTGAAACAAAGAACAAGTTTATAAATCCATCTGGCCTCAAGTCTTGTAACCATGGTGACTATACTAGGTCTACTTGGCTAAAGATAATGTAAACATTCACTTCTTGGACATTCCACTGGTCCTACTCCTCAAGTGGCAATTACATAACAGGTCAGTGAATCCAATACTGCTCAGTACACACACTAAGGCATGGCTAGGCCTTCAATGCACTATGTAATATGTCCTATGCAGTACACAGCATGAAAACATCACAATGTTCCTTTAACATTCTATAAAATCATTCATCAACACAAACTCATACTAAGGAAAAATACAACTATAACTGAACTCCAACTGAGGACTACATCACTTCAATAAATCCTTAGAGCAAAGTAGAAAATACTGAATCAAGATACTTTCTGCATAATCTATAAAATCTTCTGATGGAAAGTCCAGTCATAATCCGAAAGTCTTAAAATCTAAAAGTTATTCAAAACAAAGTTATACAGTCATAAAATAGGAAATACATTAGCACATCATAAAATGGGTGAAACTCAACATACCTGAAATGAATAAGAAGAGCTTCGGTGAGCAAGGAATACAGGAATACAGTTTTATTTAATAACACATGTAGACTTGTACTTGGCCATCGATGAAAGAACAATGAACCAAGGCCACTTCCTGTACCCCTGCTCTACCCCTGTGGTGATGTGGCACCTCATTAACCATGCGGGTTAATCCATGCACCTAGAGGTAACTCTATCAGTGCAGAAGCAATTATACTCTATATGTACAGGAACATTCCAAGGAGAATAACATAAGATAAAACAAAAGAAAATTGGGGGGTGGGCAATAAACAGGCGTTTTCGTGTTTTTGTGTTTCCTACGGAAGTCAACAATCAGCTCCTTGGTTTTGTCTACATTTAGTTCAAGATTGTTTTCCTCACACCAGTTAACAATAGAAGTAATCTGTGAACGATAATCACTTTTGTCATCATTCTGAATACCAATGACAGTAGTGTCATCTGCAAACTTAACGACCAGCGAATAAGGGCTGGCAGCTTTACAATCGTGATGAGTATACAAAGAATATAAAAGCGGTGACAAAACAACCCTGAGGGGTAGTACCTGTGTTTAACACCAAAGAATGCGAAGTACAATCCCCTATTTTTACAACCTGTCGTCGTTCTAAAAGAAAATTCCATTTGATATTCATGGTCAGCAAACAACAGCTACAGAACAATCACAAGTGATACACAACACGTGGACATTTGGTTGTTAACCCTGTTTTTATTAAGACAGAAATGTCATGCTTAGCAAATTTTTGTGCTTAACAGTTTTATGAAATTGGCCCCAGGCAGTGTGTCATCATCCATGTTAGCTGATTTAATGGGACCTTTATACTGAATAATCAGATTTATGCTTGCCCAAAGTTTTTTGGGATTATTTGTGTCGAATTTATCCTCCAGTTTGTTCTTGAATGACCGTTTTGCATCTCTTATTCCCCTTTTCAGAGTAGCTTTAGCTTTGCGAAATTCTTCAGGGTTGGTGTCCTTTAATCTATATGCCTCATCCTTGGCAAGAAGTTGCAATCTAATTTGCTTATTAAACCATGGTTTACTGTTGGGGTATTGTGACAGTACTTTAGTTTGCACGCAGGAATCCATACAAAAGTTGATATAGTCATGCAGCATACTCGTCAAGTCCCATATGGTGCATTCAAAACTACCGCGTAATAATTGAAGCCTCAGACCACACCCTCACTGTCTTTTTGATAAGTTTGCTCCGTTTAAGTTCTTGCTATTTAAGCATATCATGTACGCATGTTCACGCCTACATCAACAGAATGACAGCAGCCTGAAATAACTCGATTTGTTGGTACGCAGCGTCAACAGACTGACGTTGGAAAGTAAGGGAACAAAATAATTATAATTTTTTTTTTTTTACTTCTCTCCAACTTTTTTTTGCCCGTCCTCTTAGGGGCTCCGTAACCGATCGTTAAGAACGTCTTGCAACCAAGACTAGCTGCAGTAGCACGATGACCGGTAGCGAACGACGCGCGCGCGTAGGTCATCTCACGATCACGCGGTGACATTTTGACAAGAACGCAAGCAATCTCGGTACGGTACCAGCAATCTCGGGACCGGCAATCTCTGTCTCTAGTTCATGTGTCAAGTTGGTAGTCGTAGACCAAAGTTCGACCTGCAGTAAAACTAAGAAAGAGATCCAATATGTCTTGGGATGCGTACAAAGATTCACTTGATGGTTACTTTGTAGCAGAAATTCAGAAACGTGGAGAGCAGGGACCGAGTAAAATTACACACGTTGGGATATTTGGATCAAGTGATGGAAATCCTTGGATGTCGACTCAAAAAAATTGGTCAATATCTGTAAGTGCAAAACCATTGGATGTATGAACCTTTGTCAGTTTGTAGGCCTTTCCAAAATAGGCCTAGGGCTAGACCCAGTAACTGGGGCGCTGAACTCCCTTTTTTGACTTTTGGGGTTGACCGACCGTCAACCCCAAAAGTCAAAAAAAGGGAGTTCAGCGCCCCAGTTACTGGGTCTAGCCTACTAGGGCCTACTTAGTTTTAAAATGTTTCACGTGTGTGTGTACGTAGCGGAGAACCACACAAGATCATAGATGGCGGACGATTCGAAAAAGTCTGAAACGATCGTCTGGATTTCCGTCGGAAAACAACTAGTAACTAGGCCCCTAACAGTTAGGCCTAACGTTATTTTTATCACACGGAATTCGGAAAGATCGTGAGCACAAGCAAAATGCTGCATTGCAGTTGACATTCGGAGAAGAGATGCACCGATTTTTAAATCCATCTGTGATGTCTTTGATGTCATTTGGGGACATTCTTTGCGAGTTTGGCGCACTATAACAGTAACAGTTAGGCCATTTTGGGTCATCTCGTACCCAGGTTAAAATTAACTCGTACCCAAATCATCTCGTAGGCCTACCCAATTTAAGTCGTACCCAAGTCAAGTCGTAGGCCTACCCCAGTTAACTCGTACCCACACTGACCCAAGTCAACTCGTACCCCTATATCATATGCAATTGTGCATAAAATCTTGTTTGTGTTGTTCCTTGAAGACTGTGTGTGACATTTAGTGTTCTTATTTTTGTCTCTTTTAATCGCAAAAATCCATATTTCAAAAATATTAGGGCCTATTCATCATTCGAGAACCTCCTAAAAAAATTCCTGTTTCAGAATCAATAGCGCTCCGCACTAATGACGTCACAAAATCCCCGGCTGTCAGACAAACATTGTCTAACACGCGTAGTGTACATGGACGCGCACACCCACACACGTGCATGGTTGCAATGTTTGTCAGAGATCCGGTGCTATTTATAGCGTAAGTGCGGAGCGCTATTGAACAAAACATCCTAGACCAAGTAACTGGGGCGCTGAACTCCCTTTTTTTACTTTTGGGGTTGACGGTCGGTCTAGCGCCCCAGCACAGCGAAAAATTCCCCATATGCACTGTAACACGGATGGAAACAGTGCCGTGTGTAAAAAGCGCCGCGCTGATTGGTCAACGCGCTAGGCCGTGCTCGTGACGTCACGGAAACCATGTGCTGGCCCAACTCGTTACGCACGCACGCAGGGCCGTTGCAGACACGTACGGGGCACGCATTACGCGATGTGCCTATTCAAACACACGCGGTGTACGACTACGCAACGATCAACAGTCGGCCGTACGACATCTCCGGATGACCATGCAATTCTATGCATATTCATGTGGCGCTCTCAGCATACACAACCAATAGACCCAACACACGTTATATGAATATTCAACGACCCAACAATCACACTCAGACGGTGGCGCGGTTTCGCGGTAAAATGACAACAAAAATACAGCTCACCAAAGTTCAAATACGATCGCGGTGTCCGTGAGTTCTCGAACGTCGGGTGACACCACCAAAAATGGTCAAAAGGTCGAAGAAATGTACAAATTTGTATGTTTTTGGTACCATTCGAAAGATCGTGGCGAGGTCTGTCGAAGTAACTATGGTTAGAGTGGGCATCGCTGAGTATGTGCCCATGCGCGTCAGTTTCATTCATGAAAACTTCCATTTTTGGTCAGTGCGATGACGTCACATAATGAGATGATTGTGACGCCCTCTTGCGACCGTTTCGTGCCAATTCGTGTAAGGGATTTTTCGCTGTGCCCAGTGAATTATATTGCTCAAAATGTGTCGTACACAGGAAAAACAAAATTTCACGGCACTTTCGCCGAATATTTCCCCAAATTGCACCAAAAACATCACAAACAGAATTGAAACTCGCTCCATTGCTTCTACGAAAGTAAGAGATGAAATGCAGCATATTCATTTGTACTCACGATTATTCCTTTTGATGAAAATCGACCTTTTCTGACGAATGTCCAGACGAGAACGTCAAAAACGGAATTTAATTTGTGTGGCTCTGCTCCACACAAAATGGCGGTCATACGTCATCGCATGAATATTAATTTTGGTAATTTCCATACTATGCGGACGTGTCAATACGTAAGGCCATAAAAAAAAAATAATTGTATTGGCGTAACCCGCCTGACCAAAAAATATGGCCCGACCGTAAACATTTTAAACCAAAAAAAGTTGTTGTTTTTTCAATTAAAAAAGAAAATTGGGAAAAAAAATAATAAAAAAATAAATCGCAAAATTGTATGCAGCTTAAAAGGAGCAAAAGATGGAAACCAGACTGGTTAAAGTTGTTATGTCATTTCTTGTCTTTATTTGACTCGTCAAATACTGTGATATACAGGAACAAAAGCATTCAATACAGGAAAAAATTTAATTTAAAAAAAAAAAATCCGCCCCCCTCCCTATTTCCCAACCCTCCGTTACTCCAACACAACAATTTTTTTTGTATGGCCTAATGTAGAACGCGAATGTAAAAAAAAACTTAATAGCTTCTATCTACTGTTCCAAAATGATATGTTTGACTTTCAGCAAATGTTTCTGAGTCCTTAAAGGTAATATCTTTGTTTTTTATCAAAGAAATACAGATTCATGGGCAATATACAGAAACAGTCATCCGTGAAAATTTCAGTCCCATACGGTGCCCACTTTTTGAGAAAACAGTGAAAAACAGCCACAGTATTTCTCAAGTCTTTTCTCTTTTATTTTTGATCTTTTAAAAGATCAAAAAGATTTTCAGTCATTGTTTTACTAATTTCTGGATAAATTATATATACCATTTCAGGCGGAAAAATGTTAACGGTATGTTTCTACCATCACCATCTTCATACCCCGTAAGTTATACGTAAATCTGTGAACATTTCTGTTTTGGTTTCTTACCAAAGTATGATACTACCTTTAAAACCCTAGATTGAAACATTTTGTGCAACATGCAATGTATGCAATTTTCTAACGCCCTTGTTGCAAACTTAAAAAAACAGCCCATCTGCCATTTTGTCTGGTCTGGCGCTAGTCTAGTTAGTCTGGTCCCCTGACTCAACAGATCAAGAGTCCTCAAAATGAGGGAGCGAAAACCATGGCCTGTGGCCAGCGGCTGTCCATGGGCCCGTGAAAAGTTGCATCTTCGTTACCGTTTTTACCCCATAATTTCCCTCAAAAATCAAAGCCCTGCCCTCTTTCCACAAACCTTGCTAATATTGAAGAAGAGGACACTAGTGAAGTAACTTAGAAGTAACTTTGCAAAAAGTTCACCACTTTTGTGAAGTAAATGAGGTGTTCCTGGACATTAGTCCACTCTGGTTTTCTTATACCAAGACCCCACAGATGAAGAGTCATATTTAGGTGAGTTACTTTACTAGAAGCTGGGACCCTAGGTTCCAGCGCAGCTAACTGGAATGGACTAATGATTGACTGTCCAGGAATGCTTTAAAGGGACCACGATATAGGATTTAAATTGCATTATTCCTGCTTAAAACAATTATATAAAGTACTATATCTACAATGATATTTTGTGTCTCGAGCTAATTATTTCCTGGATTAAATATCAGAAAAAAAATGTTGAAAATGTTTGTCCAAGCTACTACGCCCCTTGAGTGGGACCCTCATTAACATAAATCTTCCCAAATGTGTGACGTAAATCGAGGCAGCTGCAGCCGCGCGAAAAGTGAACTTTTCAAATGAAAAGTTCACTTGCACCAGTTTGGCTTTTAATTCACATTTAATACATGTAAATGAATTTATTTATGAAATAAAATGCGATACACCCAGTTCAAGCAGCTTGTTTCCTTTAACTTAGGCTTACCTAAGTAAATTTATGGATGGCTCAGAACGTATCTTCAGAGCGCCTGTACGGTATTCGGGAGGTTGCCGGTTTGAATCCTGCTCCAGTAAATCTTTCTTCGTTCACTTTTCAATGACTTTAAATTTAGTCAGTTTCCCTTGTGGTTATTTGATGATTACAGTATATTAATTAAAAAGCAGTATCCTCTTTGAGTGATCCCCCATGTACCGTTCCCAGGTTGCAGACATTGCTGCACATATCGGTGAAATGATCCTTGGGGTATGGCAGTGTGTGCATGGTTTCATGGCTTCGGACTGCCAAACGAACAAAGATAAATGACTATTTGGGTAGGGGCTGGATGGCTCAGTTGGTAGGTCAGGAGGTCGCTGGTTCAAATCCCGCTCCAGTCTATTTTTCTTTGTTCACTTTTCAATGACTTTTATTTCAGTTTCATTTTCCCTTGTGGTCTTTTGATGATTAAATTTATACATTGGTGGTGATGTCCTCTTGAAATAGGCCAGGCCTTTGAATTTTGATCTAAAATATGGGGTTAAACAGTCAGGATGCAACATTTCCACTGTTCTGATTTTCATGCTTTTTTGGTCTGTTGGGTCTGGTACTAGATTAGCCAGACCAGACTGACAGACTGTTTTCAATTTAGCAATGAACAGGTAAAACAAAAATGTGTTTTTACACCGAAATGTGTTGTTCAGTCTTCAAACTAGGGTTCTTAGGACTCATGAATGTTTGCTTTTAAAAAACTTGTAGATCCGGGTACAAGTTTTCATTCTCATGAACTTGACAACCAACATATAGATGGCGTAATTCAAGCTGCCTATATGGACAAATCACATACAACCATCTGTCGTTGAGTTGCGATTCAGAATTTTTCCCAGAGTACATTTGTTAACATCGTGTTCTGTATGACTTCCATTGTTGAGTCATAGTTTGTCGTAAGACAAATTCTTCGACGTACTGTTAACAACTTTGATAAAACAATCCTGGCAGCTTATTTTCTTAACAACCATACAACTTGCTGCTTTGTTTTCATGGCTCCAAGGTCGGGTAGTAGAATGTTGTCACTCTCTGGGCTGACCTTTAGTCTAAATCTTGATGGGACTATGAGACTGAACTGGTGCCCTGCCCTACACTAAGAGGGCATTTTGAGATTAAAAAAGGAAAGAAAGAAAGCTGCCACTGAATTTTAATTGCATCATTGTATGCCAAAAACAACCTTTACTTTAACTTTACTTTAACACAGTATTACCCTTTTCACACTACAAAATCTCCGGGTTATCTCGGGGTTAAAGGCAAATCTTAACCCTGAAATACCCCGGGTTAAAGTGGTTGCTATGGCGCATTCACACTACACTTTTTCCGCCCCGGGTTAAGGAAAGATAAATGGCCGTTACCCCGGGGTTCGTTAACCCTACTCACGACCAGGGTTAAGGATGGCAATCCCGGGGTTAACGGCCTAACCCCGGGGTTAGTATTGTAGTGTGAAACTGAGCAGGGTTATAGTTCCGAGGTTAATGCGGACAACACATTGCATAATGACGTTCCCCTTTTCGATCTTGCTCACTTTTATGTTACAAGTGCTACACGCTTGTGTAACACAAAATGCAGGGTCGCCGTCGTTGCTACTAACTTGTGAAAATCAAAACAGACAGACCTCTGCCTAATTCTTGCCCGATGAAGACATTTCCTTCACGACATCTTTACCAGAACTGCGACCGATAACGCTTCCATGTCTCCCGATACCATTTTCAGCTAGAGCTTGCTTAGTACGTATACACAGAATACGAACGACGCGACCGGCAGATATGTAAAAGCATTGCCGGACCAGCAAGCGCGCTCCGAAAGTCGGGCTGTGCGAAACCCTGCTTGTAGTGTGAATGTGCACGGCGTTAACCCGGGGGCAGTGTTGCCCCGGGTTTATAAAAAACTCTGGGTTAACGAAACAAGTGGGAACGCATCTTAATTTTAACCCGGGGGAAGCAAATCTCGGGGTTAAGCAATTTGTAGTGTGAAAAGGGTATATACTACCCACTTTAACACAGCTGAGATTGAACTTTGAAGATTATCATAAATTGTATCCAGTAGGGTAATAACCCTTACTTGTCTTATTTAAGGATTAACACTTTCCCCATAATGACCATCAATAGTATTCTTCCAAAATATGTCAAAGGGAGTATCGGTAGGCCTACTGTTACTGGGTACATGCTTCTACATCTAGAAGGAAGAACATGAATGCTCCTCTGTGAGCCTTCTACATGTACATGTAGTTCATGATCTTCATATATACCACTATGAGCACATGACCTTTGGTAAAAACCAAAGTATGATACATCCTTTAACCGGTGCACTGTACATGTACTGCCTAATATCTGTGTCAACCCACTTGCCAAAAGATCATTGTTCACCATGACAAGACATCAATGGGGGAGTCATGCACGGTATAGTCAGTTAAATATCCATTGTCGTATCGTATACAGTTGGTACTTGGGCTAAAAATTGCTATTTTGTTGTTCTTGTTTTTGTGTACGTGTGTTTTTTGCAATGTTTACCGGAAATAAATTTATGAAGAATGCAAAGAAAATATTTCTTTCAATTTAAAGTTGCTACCTGCTTTTTAGCTCCAGCAGGCAGCAACTTTAAATTGAAAGAAATTGTTTCTTGGTACATGTATGTCAAGCAAAAAAAAACACTTAACGGCGCTTAAAACACATAATTTGTGAGGTCTCCAATTTGCAATGCATTTGCCAATCAAATTGTGCAAAATCTTTCAACCCAGCGTGCGTTTGAAAAGGCTTGACAGATTTTGATCACTGTGGCCAATGCCATTGTGAACTCTTGGAGGTACGTGCACGGTTGATGTAAATTGTGCAATATTATAAACCTGTAAGGTGCAACTGAATAATATGAAGCATGCTGAGTTAAAAATGCTTTTTTAAAGCAAATCGCCATCCAGCATGTCCAGTGGTTTGTTTTATTCCAGTGTCAGTACCAATAAAACAACTGATGAACTGTATAATTTGCAATTGATGATAGTATAAAAATGGTATGAGACCTAATTAGATTAACGTCTTGAGAGTCACTGTGTTTCCATAGCATGATATGAGCGATGTGTGCGGTACTGTACTTGCAAAAGTAGGTCCAGAAAACCACAAAAAATCGCCATTTTCATATTCAGCTGCTTCAGATCAATGTCAAATATTTCTATTTACAATAAACAATAGGTTTTAATCGAATCCGGGCAAAATTTTTGCCTAACACTCCCCTTTTCTTTGGAAAAGCGTCCAGCCTCCATATGTCCCGTGTACAAACTTCTCACCAGTTGCACACCAAAATGGCGGATTGTGTATAATTTGTATGGAGAATGGCGACCTCCATACTAATTACCACGCGCCCTATGGTCAGTCATCCATCTTGCGCGTAGCAAAATATTATGCCTACGTGTCCAGGACTACAGGGACACGTTCCCTATAAAGTAAAAAGTTTGAATAATATAAGTTAAATCAGAATTACTTCATGTGCTGGTATTATATTTCGCTTATGAATTAATGAATTATTTAAAATAGTGGATGACTCTCAAGAACTGAAAATGATACTGGCCAGTATGAACTGTACTTTTTTGTTCCAAAAAATGTCAGTTTGATATGCCCAGTATGATACACATGCAATGAATAATAGAAGTCTTCTTTCTGACAGGTACAAGTACATGTACATTTTAACCACATCCAGTGCATGTATATTGTACGTATTGCAGGAGACATTTAACTGTACTCAAGTGAGCAATTTTAGTATGACAAGTTATGAATAGAGACTTTTGGAGTTAATTTTTAAAATGTCTTTTACTGTATGTATTTTTTAAGTGTGCAAAGTTGCAAACCAAACTTAAATGTTCAAGTATGGCACATACCTTTGGTCATGACAAATATTAAAAGCACTGTTTTTTTTTCTCCCAGAAACGACTAATAAATATTATGCATTAAGTTAGGAGGGCCTGACGCGTTTCAATCCTAGCAGGATCTTTCTCAAAGGCTATATCATACATATCCTAGCAGGATCTTTCTCAAAGGCTATATCATACATATCCTAGCAGGATCTTTCTCAAAGGCTATATCATACATATCCTAGCAGGATCTTTCTCAAAGGCTACATGTATATCATACATATCCTAGCAGGATCTTTCTCAAAGGCTATATCATACATATCCTAGCAGGATCTTTCTCAAAGGCTATATCATACATATCCTAGCAGGATCTTTCTCAAAGGCTATATCATACATATCCTAGCAGGATCTTTCTCAAAGGCTATATCATATAGCCTTTGAGAAAGATCATGCTAGGATCGAAACGCGTCAGGCCCTTCTTACATAAAGCATTTGATATATTTCAGGTGATTTTGGCTGATGAGCAGTTTGCAGCAGTTTATTGTCACAAATCATTATGCACACTCTTTTACAACTGACCATACTTCAAACATTCTCCTTGTGAGATTTAGAATGATAAATTATTGTTTTCTGCAAATTCAAAAGACAAATAGGCAATGTCTTAGTACCTAAAGTTGCTAGAGTTTTTTTTTTTATTGTTTTTCAGGCTACTCCAAATGAAATTAAAGCAATTGAATCTTCATTTTCTAAAGTCCCAAGTCCTCTGGGCGCGACTGGCATCAAACTAGGATCAATGAAATTCATGTACTTACGCAACGATGACACAACAATCTACGGCAAGAGGAAAGGCATAGGCTTCATAAGCATTTACAAATCTAAGACAGGTAAGGTAAAAGTTATTACAAATATACTGGTATTTGTTTTTGAAAATGTATGAATCTTACTTCCTCTTGAAGTTCCTCTCAGAATAATTAGCTGTTTTATTGTGTTAAGATATAGATACTATAAGTTTACTATTTCAAATGACCATATTACTCATTTGAGACAAATGAGGTTTTTGGTTAACCACTTGGGGGCCGTCCATAAAGTACGTTCGCACGAAGGGGGGGAGGGAGGGTTCGGGCCAATGCGTCCCGTACGCAAACAAACAATTTGCATAGCCATTTCGCGCGAAAAGAGAGGTAAAAAACGAGAAAAAAAGCACCGGGAATGTTTAGTTTTTTCCTTCTTTTTTTTTAATCAACATAATAAAAAATAGTAAAATACATCTGTGAATGTATAAAAACCTGTTATACTTTAGTCATTCATTTCAGAATTTGAAAGTGACGTCCCAATAACGGTACTGGCCCGGATTACTGTGACATATTAATGATGTTAAAGCAAGGTACCACGAGAAGTGACAAACCTAATGTGGAATGCGTATGCATACAGGGGGGAGGGGGGGGGAGGTTGGGACCACTGCGTACGCCATGCGTACAGAGGGGGAGGGGGGGTCAAAAAAGTTGGCATTTCGTGCGTACATACGCATATATGGACGTCCCCTTATTGTGCCTTTCCCACAAGAAAAGAAGATTATGCCTACTTTTTCTTCTTTTTTTTTGCTTTTCCAAGTGTAAGCGGAAAAGCCTTTTGTTTTGTTCTGATTTTGTTTGTCTTCTTCCTCTTCCTCTTCCTCTTCTAGTCATCCAGTCCCATAGACTTTGAACATTTTAAACAGTCAAATCATAGCCAAATGTGGTCCTTATAAAGTCCCTATGGTGAGATGTGTCTGACTCTCAATCATACATGTCATCATGAGGTCACCAGGTGTCAGATGACAGCGGGCAAACTATAAAGGGTCAAATTTCACATGCCAATTGTGCACAAACCCTACATGATGTACATGTGTACATGTACATGTACATTTAATTGGTTCGAAACTTGGTATGTTTCTAAGTTGGGACGTGTTATGTTCAGGACAATTTAAATAATTTGATATGTTTGAATTTTACTGCCATGGATGTTTTTGAAGTTCTAAAGTCAGTGGATCCAGGCAAGGCTAGTGGTCCGGACGGTATTCCTGGCAAATTGTTACGTGAGTGTGCGCACGAGCTTGCTCCCTCACTCACTGCAATTTTTTAATGCTTGTCTTAGGCAAGGCAAAGTTCCCTCTGACTGGAAACTCGCAAATGTCATCCCTGTTTTCAAAAAGGGGGACAAAAGCTGTGTTGTGAATTACCGTCCTATATCCTTGCTTAGCCTGGTCTCCAAAGTCCTTGAACAGTGTATTCATAAGCAAATGTTACCATTTCTGCAACCACTTATATGTGACTGCCAGCATGGATTTATGCCTTATCGTTCTTGCACCACACAATTAGTTGAATTTGCCCACAATCTTGGGTCTAATTACGACAGGGGGTGGGACACTGATGTGGTTTATCTGGACTTCTCAAAGGCCTTTGACACCGTCAATCATTCTAAGCTTATTGAGAAGCTCAGGTGTGCTGGCATTGGTGGCACACTCCTTGCATGGTTCCATAACTACCTAGAAGGAAGATTGTAGAGAGTGGTCATCAAGGGTTCCCACTCAAACTCACTGGTTACCTGTCACCTCCGGAATTCCGCAGGGTTCAATCTTAGGACCATTGCTTTTTGTTGTTTTTATCAATGATATGCCAAATTGCACTTTTTGCTGATGATGTACATGTAAAATGTTATCGCGCCATATCAACCAATGATGACCAAAGGGCCCTGCAAAACGATCTCGATGCTATTTTTAATTGGAGTGTAACTTGGGATATTGACTTCAATGTTAACAAATGTGTTGTGCTTATACCTGTCAAAACCCGTAAACACCATCATGTTGCCCCTTTTTATTATAAACTTGGCAACCATAGTTTACTATTTGTTGATAATATGAATGATCTTGGTATTATGGTGACCAGCAATTTGAGTTGGAAGTTGCACATCAACAAAATGGTTTGCAAAGCCAACCGCATTCTAGGTATGATCAAGCACACTTGTTTCGATGTTAACGATATTGCGACACGTAAAACTCTTTATTTAGCACATGTTAGACCCATTTTGAAATACGGGTCCGAGATCTGAAATCCTAGTGCTAAAGGTCTTAATAATGCCATTGAAAAAGTCCAGAGGCGTGCCACCAAATTTATTCTTAGGAGTTCTGCCCCGTATGAGGAGCGGCTAAAAGATTTAGACCTCCTCAGCCTAGAAAATCGTCGTAAACTCAAAGATAATGTCCTTTTTTTCAAGGGCCTTCAGAATTTGACATCTATTATAATTGATGACAAGATTAGCTTCCGCAACACTGATTCTCACAATTTGAGATCTTCCGATTCAAATACTCTTATTCCCAACAAATGTAAAACTGGTATTTTTAGGCAAACTTTTTTTAACCGCATATACAATTCCTGGAACGAAATCCCATCTAACATAAGAAATTCCCAAGAGTTTTCTTTTTTTAAACAAGGTCTATTCAAGCACTACCACACACGCCATTGATACACAATCCAGCTACTGACGGGTGAAATTTGGGATTCTTTTTATCTGTTTATTATGTTGTTTTTTTATCATATCTCCCATATCTTGCCGGAGTTTTAATAAGTAGTATCTCCCATCTTTTAAAATACTTTACTAGGAATATCATTTTATTATTTTCTTTGGTTGTTTGCCTGTTAATTGTGCCTGTCCTTTGTCAGTCTGTCTCTTGGTTTTGATGTTGTAAAGGGTCCCCATTTTGTGGGCCTGTGTGCCTGTACGGGGTTTCCCTCTTGCACTGTGTGTCTTTTTAATGTTTCTTTGCAATAAAGGTAATACAAAAAAATAATAATAATAAATAGAATAAAAATATTGAAAAATTGCCACAATGTCATTATATGCCATCATCCAATTTGTTAAATGATTTATTGAAATGATTTATCATTGTGTTCATTTAATGGTTACAGTACAGGATTTTTCAATTGGTAACATATATACTCAAACAGAAATGTTCACAGATCTACATACAGTAGTATACATGTAACTTTCAGGATATGATGATGGTGCTGGTTGAAGCATAGTCCTACCGTTAAAATATTTCCACTGAAAAATGAACAAAGAAAAATTGACTGGTGCGGGATTTGAACTGGCGGCCTCCTGAATAAGTACAGGCGCTCTACCAACTGAGCCATCCAGCCCTGGCCCTACATGTATGTTGGTGTTGACCCCAATAGTCAATTATCTTTGTTCGTTTGGCAGTCAGAAGCCATCAAACCATTCACACACCGCCGTACCCCAAGGATCATTTCACCAATACGCACAGCAATGCTGCAACCTTGGAAAGGTACATGGGGGATCACTCAAAGAGGATACAGCTTTTTAATTAATATAATTATCACTGGTTCGAACCCAGCTCAGTTGGTAGAGTGCCGGTACGGTATTCTGTAGATCGCCGGTTCGAATCCCGCTCCAGTAAATTTTTCTTTGTTCACTTTTCAATGACTTTAAATTCAGTCAGTTTCCCTTTTGGTTATTTGATGAAAATATTTCCACCTGAAATGCCGTAATTATCAAGAAATTAGTAAAACAAAGACCGAAAACAGTTTTGATCTCTGGGTAAGATCAAAAACATTCTTTGTGTTTTTTTAAGAAAACTTAGTCAGGTTTTTGCTGTTTTCTCATAACTCAGGTGTCCAATTTTACAGGGTTATTATTTCATGTACATGTACATGCTGGATCAGACAAAGTGTGAGTGCAGTTCTATGACCTTTACCAATCATGTATTATATCTTTAATGATATCTAGAGATCTAGAGAATGTATTCGAAGATTTTTGCCTTTTCTGTGTCAGCGAAAAGCCTTTGCGTTTGTTCTTTTTTTTTTCTCCTCATCTTGACGTTTGAAAACTCATTTTTGGTCATTAAACAATCTCTGATTTTGACCAAACTTTGCAGAGTCATTGATCCTATGGCAGAGTGTAATCATAAAGAGTGACGTCATCAGGTGTCATATTACAAACAATCAAATTTGGATAGGTTTAAATATTCAAAAATTGATATAAATTAAACCGTATTTTCCCTTGCCTTACTGTTTTTGAAAATGTGTCAAGCAACCTTACATGTAGATCTTCATTTTTTTCCTGTGTGTGTGTGAAGTCACGTGACCCTTATTTCCGATGAAAAATGTCAAAACCTGAAGTGTCCTGTAATTTAAAAATGGAGCAAGGTATTAACTTGGTTCCAACGTGTGTATTAGTGCTTTTTGAATCGCACTCCGAATCGCGATTATTTGTGTTCACACACAAATAAGCGTGACTATTTGGGTCGCGCTGCAAATCGCGACCCAAATAGTCGCGCTTTTTTGGTGTGTGTGAAAGTGCCTAATATCTAGTTTAGAATTATTTTTGTTAAGTACGCAACAGAAATCAACACTTGTATACATGTACAATGAACCTTTCCCATGAAATATGCTAATGAGATACGCGCAAGCGCAAATGCCCTACTGGTTGGCAAGAAAGTTGCAGCTCCATTAAGCACGTACGTACCACACATACAATGCAGAGGGCATGGAGTTTGCCAACCAGTGATGCATTTGCGCGTGCGCGTATCTCATTAGCATATTTCATGGGAAAGGTCCATTGTACATGTAGGGAAAATGTACAATACCTGTATAAGGCATAAAAATGCCGTGAATCATGATTGATAGAGGGAACCTAGCATTGGCGATGTTTGCAAAGCATAGTGAAATCGGATTCTGGTAAGCAAAAACTTAGCTACAAAGTAAATCACTTATAAATTGCAGCTTTGTCCTCACTCCCCTGAGCTTTTTGTATGTTACAAGCACTGTTTTAGAATGAAGTCAAGAACTTGGAAGGCATTTCTAGAGAATACACCTCTTGTTGGAGAAATGAATGATTTTTGTGGTTGTATGGCAGCACATAATTATTACCACAGAACATACGTGTACATGTATCAGTGTTTTTACCAATGAGATTCCTCAGCCTACAATGGTCTTGTAGACCAAGGTATAAGAAAAAAAATGTACATAGTGGAGAAAACGCAGTATCCACAGTATTATAGCATTTATGAATCAACATTTATTTCAAGTGGTACATGTAGATAGGGGGCCTAATTAAAATAATTTTTTATTTATTTTTAGACAAGCCCAAGTTCAAGTCACAAAGGTCAAAATCTGGAGTCACAGTTAGTGAGTCATCTGTCTAGGTGTTTGCATTCCATTGGGGGATCACATAAATCATACATTTAAAATACACTTTCTCATGTCTTTTTGCTTAATTGGTTTTAAGTATAAATACTATTGTTTGGAAACAACCACCAACGGTTTTAACAGAATCACAAATTGACTTCAAGCCTGAATTTGTAAGACTTGTCAAACAACCGATTTCTAGTTACATGTACGTGTACTCCCATACTTCAAATACATGCTCACCGATTTGAAGATTAATCTTCAAACAATTTTATCATCATTAAGTTCAGTAATCATAAAATGAAGCTCCATCTCTTGTTTCATTGCTTATTTCTTAATGTTAAAAGAAGAAATCAGTAAGCACAGTACAAGGGAAACTGACTGAATCTTAAGTCATTGAAAAGTGAACAAAGAAAAAATTGACTGGAGCGGGGTTTGAACCAGAGACCTCCGGAATACCGTACTTGTGGTTTTACATTGTACCAACTGAGCTATCCAGCCCTATGTTTGTGGGGTTTTTTTCGTTTGGCAGTATGATACCATTCACATACTGCTATATCCCAAGGATATTTTTATCGATAGCAGTAACCTGAGAAACAGTACATATGGGATCACTCAAGAGTAATTTGACTCTAGGGTTAATTATCAGCCAGGCAAGACAACAAGCTTACTTTCACTTACACATTTGTGTAATGTACAGTATACCGGTACGTGTTTGTATGTAGGTCAGAACATACAGCACATGGTCACAACGTACAAATTCGCATGGATTCAAGCATTGACAATGCATGGTACAACTAATAATGTACATGTACAGCAGTATTTAGTTCAAATTGTTTCTCCTTGCCATGCTTGTTTTTATTATATGCCTACATGTATACATAGTCATTAGTAGTATTGTGAACATGCACAAGTGTACATTCAAGACTAATTTACATGTAGTGTAGTTATTAGTTAATACGTGTACTGTAATTCATTTAAATTTGCAGTACTGTATTGCCTATTCATATATATGCGCCTATTAATTTCACATTACTCAGTTGAATAGTCATGATTCAACCCAGTAAGAAACTGAACACTGATAGCTTTTGCAAGTGCTGATCTGAATTGAACACAGCTACCAAACAGGGCCAAATATGCATGGTATAAATATTGACATGCATAGTTGTAATAGTATTGGCCAAAGGCCATCTCGCAACTGTTTCCTGAGGCATTGCGTGTGCATTTATACACACTATGTGCATTGTACATGTAGTGTATATTGTGTACAAACAAATTTGCACATAAGTATTATGCACAGTTGATTAAGTGACATCTTATCTTTACTTCCACTTCTATGCAGTTTTTGCAAAAAACCTTTCTTTGGATTTGCGATAGCGCAAAGCACAGTCCGAGCTAGACACTAGATCCCCAAATTTATTAGCTGTTCCGACATTTCCAATGTCGGAACGGGTTTAGTTTTTGTTTGGATTTTTCATTATTCTTTCTCACTTTTTGCTTCCTGAGCTTTGCAGTAACTTTGTTTATTCCAAGACAACAGTAATGCTTCTTTTTGCAAAAGCTTTGTTACATCATGTAGTTGTGCATGCTGCCACAAAATTTACCGTGACGTCATAAAAAAGGCAGACTTTTTGTTAGGGCTCAGCATATCTTTGATAAAGGCAAGTGCTATGGTAAAATGGCTCTTTTTGTAAAAGATCCTGTAGGATGCACATGTATGTGCTTGCTGGTGTGAAATTAACTGTGACGACATTATGACGTTGTAAAAAAAGGCTTATTTTTATTCCATATGGTAAACAATGTCTGATCATCATGAAACTTGGTAGACGTGATGTCTATGCTACCCCAAGAATGTTTCTGTGATTACATCATTATGACCAGGTCTTGAATTACTACCAATTTTGTGTTTTTTCGTTCTTTTTCTTCCAAAATGCCAAAACAGTAAGGAATATTTCCAAAAATGAAATTTTGTAAATGAAATGCAAAAAAATAATGATTAACCAGTTCACAACGGATGACGTGATATCTCACGAAAAAAAATATGTTCACATCCAGAGGACGTGATAACGCACCATAATTTTTTTTTAGAAAATAAGTGAAAATTCGCCAGATGACATGAGAAGGCGCTGCACTTCATGACGCCAGTGGCGGATGACGCCTCGGTCGGAGATTTCTCAGTTCCGGAAGACGTGAGAAAGCGCGATAATTTTCCGTTGTGATCACCAGATGCTTTTGATATTTTGGGTGCTGGCTGACATGACGCTTTAACTCACCGTGTCTGGCTGTACCCTTTACGTGGATTTTTCAAGCTTGGATACAGCCAGTCGTGTAGGCCGTGTTCGCTGTGGATTAAATTGCCGGACTCCCGTGTTCCACGTGCTATTATTATCTATTGTTTTTTCTCGCTCAACCATGGAGCATTGGGTCAATTTGTGTTAGACTGTCAAACAATTCACGGGGATATTTCATACTGGATCTCATCCTTAATTGTTGCCATTGTTTCGCATGCAGCGGAGCAGCTTTTTTTTTTTTTTTTTTTTTTTTTTTTGGCTTTTTCGCGCAAGCGAAAAGCCTTTATTTCTGTTCTGTTTTTTTTTCTCTTTCTCTTCCTGTCGCTTGAGTTACCATAGACTTTTTCTAGGTGGCACTTTGGCTACTTTTAAACTACCGATTTCAACCAAACTTGGTCTGAAGGAAATCCATATAGGGTAGTTCTCTCCCGAAAGTTTTCGTCATCATGACGTCATCAGGTGTGAATTTAATAACCAAAATCTTAAAAAATCCACAAATAATCAACGGTTTGAGATATTAAGTTGATTCTTTCACCAAAAGTGATTGTTAGGCAGGGTCTTTCTTTGTGACACATTGCTTGACCTCTGTGACCTCTACTTCCGGTCAAATAGGAAGTAGGTCCTCATTTAAAAGTTTAAGAGCTATGATCATAATTCTTTCACCAAAAGTGAATGTTAGGCAAGGTCTCTCTGTGTGACACATTGGTTGACCCCTGTGACCTCTACTTCCGGTCAAACAGGAAGTAGCGCCTCATTTAAAAGTGGTAAGAGCTATGATCATGATTCTTTCACCAAATATCAATGTTAGGCAAGGTCTTTCTTTGAGACACATTGCTTGACCTCTGTGACCTCTACTTCCGGTCAAACAGGAAGTAGTTCCTCATTTAAAAGTGGTAAGAGCTATGATCATAATTCTTTCACCCAAAGTGAATGTTAGGCAAGGTCTTTCTGTGTGACACATTGGTTGACCTCTGTGACCTCTACTTCCGGTCAAACAGGAATTGGCTCCTCATTTAAAAGTGGTAAGAGTTATGATCATGATTCTTTTACCTATAGACAATATTTTGCAAGGTCTTTTATTGTGACACATAACTTGACCTCTGTGACCTCTACTTCCGGTCAAACAGGAAGCAGCTCCTCATTTAAAAGTGGTAATAGCTATGATCATGAATCTTTCACCACAAGTACACAATGTTATGCAAGGTCTTTCATTTGTGACACATTGCTTGACCTCTGCGACCTCTACTTCCGGTCAAACAAGTCATTGGCAAAAAAGTCATTTGCTCTGTCAGTTGACAGACAAACTTCTAGTTCTTTTTCCACTTTTTCCCATAGACATACATGTACATGTAACAAGGGTTTTCTACAAGTCACTTCTACCCTTATGCCAATTCCGATCAACTTCATACCCTGGCACATAGTTAGACCAAAACCCTGAATAGTGTCCCGCGTATGTACGTCATCGTGACGTCATCATGTGCACAATTACGTCATCATAAAAGTGCAAATTTTAGGGCTCGTTATCTCTGGAACGGCAAGTCCGATGCAGCTCAAACTTGGTATGTAAGTATATGGGTATGTCAAGCCCTCAGACTCAGACGAATCTGTTCTAATGACTCCGATTTCTCCAAACACACACAGGAACTGAAGAAACACCTAGTTGCAAGAGGCCACAGCTCTCGCAGGGTGCGAAGTGCCATTGAGAGAACTCGTGCTCTTCCCAGAGCGGCAGTTCTCCAAGAGAAAGCCCCCAGCGATGATTCTTGTACTAATAACAAAAGTTGCTCTTGTGACTACTTTCCATCCCTCTCTTCCCCCATTACGCAGAATCACTAATGATAACCATCACATTCTTCACACTTCAGACCGTCTCCTCGGGGCTATCCCAGAAAAGCCCATCTTGGCCTACAGACGTCCCCGCAACCTCCGCGACTTGATTGTCAGGGCTGAGGTCCCACCCACTAATAATGTCTCTTCCCCAATCCAGCATGGCACATTCAAATGTAACTCTAGATGCGTAGTCTGCCAGCACCATATCCATGAGTCTGATTCTTTCACAGGCAATGGCTCCACCCATAAGACCAAAGGGAATATTACCTGCACTACATCTAATGTCATTGGGACCACTTTTGTCTCAGCCATCTAATGGTTTACACTTCACAACTTGGAATTAATTTTATAACTTTGTTCACAACTTGGAATTAATTTTTATCCTTTATACCACTTCATCTTTAGTTTTTTACCGATTTCTGACGTTTTTTCTGCTCACTTTGGTGCATTATTACACACTGGTAAGTCCAGTGTTGGTATACATTCGCAAACTGTCATTTTGACTTTGGAGCGCAGAGCAGTTGGCCATTGGTGTGGAGGATCAGACCTGGACGATTTTCTTGCTTGGGATTGACATTTCATCTAACTTTCCGTGTTTCTGTGTTGTGCGGCTGCGTGTTGCTGAACTTTTCCGGACACTTTTCCAGTTATCAAATTTTCTGTTTGGTTGTGATCTTCGTGATGCCCCGCCCCAAGCGTCAACGTCAACCTCCACACCGCTTTCAGGAGGAGGCCCCACCACCCAAGCGGACAGCGATTTCTGCGACTCAGACTCCACAGGTTGACAGTCAGGGTAGGCCCTGCAGTAGTGTTGTTTTAAGTAGTACTGATACTAGTGGTAATATTGTCAGCCAACCCCTTTATCAGACACATGCTGGGGATTTGGGACGCCCAGCGCTTGCCCCCTCTTTGGGGGATGCGGGGCTTGCAGTCCCGTCATTTACTACATCCCTGAGTAGTAATGCCAATTTGAATAATTGTGTGTACTAATGGTAATAATAGTAATACTATTACTAGTACTAGTAATACTAGTCCTTATCCCAATGTGGATGGTGGTAGTGTTTTGGATCGTGACAGTCGAGACAAGATTGTTAGTGTTTCCGCCCCTTTAGGCTACCAGGTGGCTATGCCACTTAAGGAAAAAATTTGGAATGGGGCCTATGTTGACCTGGCATTGCTTTATCATGATACTGGTGCAGCAATCATGGCCGATGCTGCCAATGGGGAGTTCACCCTGGCGCTTGAGGGCACACAAATGGTTGTTCGGCGTGCTTCAGCCGCCAGCAAGAAGCTGGATACCATCGATAAATGGTCTTCAGCTTTCCATACCTTTATGGCCATTTACTTGCAAAAACATCCACAACGTGCAGATGAGTTGCTCAAATATGCCGAACTTGTCCGCCTGGCTGCCCGGCAATTCCCAGGATTTGGCTGGCGCAATTATGACGAACAATTTCGTCTGCGTCAAGAGCTTGCGCCTGCCAATTCCTGGGGTGTCATTGACACTGAGCTTTGGTTGACGGTTGCCGCGGCAGTGACCATGTCATCGCTAGCGGTGGGTCAACGGGCTGATAGGACCCCTAGGCGCAGCGGGCAAGGCTTATGTTTCGCATTTAATGGGCGACTGGGCTGCCATTTCCGTTCCTGTCGATTCTCACATAATTGCAGTCGGTGTGCCAGCTCAGGCCATGGCGCAGCCACTTGTAAGTTCGGCACTGGTACTCCCTCCACCAATTCATTTTCTTGGCGGCGTCCCAATCAGGGCACCAGTAGACAGGCTGGAGATTCGGAAAAACGTCAGACCCTCCAGAGGGGGCAAGTCCCTAGCCAAGGTGCCAGGGCAGGGAATACTTTTCGTGCCCCCAACCCCAATTAAGGCTGTGGTCTTGCAGCACTGGTTAGAGGGCTACCCTAAAAAGGAAGATGCTTCTCTTTTACATAATGGTTTCTGTAATGGTTTTTCCCTCCAATATACTGGGCCTAGATTAAGCCGAAATACCGACTGCCTTTCCTCTGCAACTGCTAGACCAGAAATTGTACTTGATAAATTGAAAAAAGAAATTGCTCTAGGTAGGATCGCTGGACCTTTTTCACAACGTCCTTTTCCCCATTTGCAATGTTCCCCAATTGGGCTTGTTCCAAAAAGGAACGACGATGCGGTAGATTTAGCAATGTCTGTTGGTCAAGGGGCTTGGTTAGCTAAATCAGATATCAAGTCAGCATTTCGTCTACTTCCTGTATCCCCACATGATTATGATCTCTTGGGTTTTTCCTTTGATGGCAAATTTAATTATGACAAATGTCTCCCCATGGGATGTTCCATTTCATGCTCACTATTTGAGAAGTTTAGTACATTTTTGGAATTTAAAGTCAAACAAGTATCACAGAGTTCCTTGATTACCCACTACCTGGATGATTTTTTGTTCATAGGGAAATCCTCGGATGCATGTGCGGCACGGCTGCATGTTTTCGAGTCGGTTTGTAAGCAACTGGGAGTTCCCATTGCTGAAGAGAAAACAGAGGGCCTCTTGCAACAACTCACATATTTGGGCTTGGAAATTGACACGGTGCGCACTCAGATTCGTGTGCCGGTTCCTAAAGTACAAGCCCTCAAGGCAAAGCTCCATCGAACTCTTGCTAAACGAAAAGTAACTCTGGTTGAGATGCAATCATTGATTGGTTCTCTGAATTTTTTGTGTAAGGCAGTTTCCCCGGGTCGAACGTTTATGGGCCGACTTATTGCCCTTACAAGAGGCATCTCACGCCCTCATCACAAAATTCGACTTACTAAAGGAGCGAAGCTTGATCTGCTCTTATGGCTTGAATTTTTAACCCATTTTAATGGTATCACTGCATTTCAAGCCAAGGAATGGAAGTCCAATGCATCTTTACAATTGTACTCTGATGCTGCCGCAAGTGTTGGCTTTGGGGCATATTTTGGAACACATTGGATTCAGGGGAGGTGGCTACCAGAACTGTTGGCCAGTTCACCGTCAATTGCGTTTTTGGAATTCTATCCAATTGTCGCCTCTGTTAGGTGCTGGGGTAATTCAGCTCTTGCCAATCAGAGGGTTATGTTCCATTGCGACAACATGGCGGTGGTTCAGATTATTAATAAGCAAACATCTCGTTGCCCAAAGATTATGCACCTGTTGCGGTTGTTTGTTTTAGATTGCCTTAAATTCAACATACAATTTAAATCTGTGCATGTGCCTGGTGTATGCAATAATATCGCTGATAATTTGTCCCGCTTTCAGACAGAGAAATTTCGAGCAGCTCATCCCCAGGCCGATGCAGTAATGTCACCATTACCAATTCTCCCCCAAGTCTGGTAGAGGATGAGATGAAACGCCTCTTGCTGGCTGCTTTTTCACCTAACACACATAGGACATATGCATCAGGCTGGGAGGCATTTTGTAAATTTAAGCATTGTAGCCTTGATTATCTGCCAGCTTCTGTGAGTGATATAAGAGAGTTTGTGGCCTGGCTATCTTTACAGGGCCTGGCCCCAGCTACTATTTCCTCTTATGTCTCAGGGGTAGGGTATTTTCATAAGATTCATTCCTTGCCAGACCCTACAAAGGACTTCCTTGTTTCTAAGTTAATGGAGGGCTGTCGTCGGCACAATCCCTCTGCTGATAAGCGTTTGCCCATGTCCCTGTCTGTTCTTAAATGCATTGTTCAGGCCTTTACCCATGTGTGTTCCTCACAGTATGAATCAATCATGTTCAAGGCTGTGGCCCTGACAGCTTTCTTTGGGTTTATGCGGCTAGGGGAATTTGCGGCTAATTCTAAGACACACATGCAGGACTCTCTCTTGCATCAATCACACATTCAGTTCTGTGACTGGGGGTCCCCCAAGGCTTCAGTTCTGGTTTCTTTTAGAAACAGTAAAAACAACAAAAAGGGCCCCCCACAAGTTGTTCGTTTACTTCAATCAACAGACCACAATATTTGCCCAGTAACAGCCTTGCACAATTTTGTGCAGCTTGCCCCTCCTAACAGAGGCCCATTATTTACTCATTATGATGGGTCCCCATTGACTGCTTATCAATTTAATGCAGTGCTAAAGAAAGCACTGTCCTTCTGTGGGTTAGGAGACCTCCACTATCGGGCCCATTCATTTCGAATCGGTGCAGCAAGCACTGCTTACGAATTAGGTATTCCTCCACATGCTATTCAGCAATTCGGGAGGTGGAGATCCGAGGCTGTGTTAACTTACATATGCCCCACACCTACAGTCAATCTTCCTGGCATTTAATTGGTCATCAGCACCCATCATTTCCCCATATCAATTATTATTCATGATGTACAGGTTGCGTCTGGATCCTGGGAGATTCGTTAATTCGCTGGGCAACTGGAATTTTGGTCCCTGGTGTTACAGTTCTATGGCATGGGAAGAGCGGAGCATGCTTATGCGACCTCCCAGAGTTACTTCGCAGTATGCAAGGTCCCCCACCATCAGTTATCATTGTGCATTTGGGATCCAATGATTTAGGCAACATTGATTTTTTCTCCATGAGACAAAGAATTACTGTCTTCATCATGCAGCTGTGCAAGGTCACTTTCCCAGACTCCATTCTGGTGTGGTCAGAAATATTGCCACGGGCATTTTATTTTGGTGCCAATCCACAAGAGTCCATGGAACGACAGCGTCGTGCTGTGAATAGATGGGCCAGGGGTCGATTTCACTAACGCTTTGCGATCATCGTAAAGCCCAAATCCATCGCTAAACGGAAAATTGCTATGCAAAATAGCGATCGATTTTCTGTTTAGCGATGGATTTGGGCTTTACGATGATCGCAAAGCGTTAGTGAAATCAGCCCCAGATCACGATGTGGTAGGCTTGGTGCCCATATCTTAAAACACCCTCAGTTCTGTCGGACCAATTTTGAGTTATACCGGCGAGACGGTGTCCATTTGTCCCCCCAGGGCAATGAGATCTTCAGGTCAAACATACTGAATGCCATTACATCTTGTAGGCCTGCTTTCTAGGGGCTGTCTTTTTCCTTGGCTGCGCTTTGCGCCGGTGGCTTTTTTGTTAACGGATCAAGACAGTCCAGCATATTTCGTTGATGTAATGCCATGTGGGAACAATGCACAGGCAAATGTATACATATCAAGCATGTGAAACGAATTGTACAAGTTGCAGCATTTACCTTATTACGTTTCGTAATTTGAGGAAAAAACACAATCAATGTTTAATGTATGTAATAGTCGTAGCATCTTCTCCCCTGAGTCAGTTCAACAGGGGAGAAGAACTGCCCTTTCCTTCTGTATGTGCAAACGAAGGTCAAAGGGCAGTGCCTTATAATTGTTATTTTATGTAGTATAGATTTAGTGTTATGTGCATTCTTGTTTTAACCTGTTCGAATTGCACATTTTATACTTGCAATTTTTATTGTTTTGATATATGGTTCAGGCTTTGGTGCCTGGGGCTGTTGCTGCCCAACTTCATGATGATTTGTCAGACTCTGAGCTCTTGGGCTCAGAGCTTTGGTGCCTGCTGGGTTCATGGTGCCCAGATGGTCAGACTTTACATGATTGAGATATACAGTCGAACCTCGTTAATACGAGGTCGCCGGGACTTACCGAAAATGCTCGTATTAAGCAGGGCCTCGTATTATGCGGGATCCATATTTTGCCAACCAAAATGCACATGTGTGCGGTACACTGCACATACAGCATGCACTATCCCTCCGGTAACCCATAATTACGTGTCAAGTCCGTGTTTACATTTTAGAAGTACTTAATAAATTTGCTTGATAAATTTCATTTTGTTGAATTGTCACGGTTGTAAAAGGGATTTCATTACAATATGTAAGAATAATAAAAACCAAGTAAATAAAAATAATGCAACACGAAAACGACATGAAAATTGCGAGTGGATGACAGCGACGAACGTTAGCACCGCACGTTCAGACAAGTTGGTTGCCAAACAATGCGTGCAGTATGAAGCAATGTGCACCGCAGGGAACCAGTGATATTTTGATTGACACGAGAGGGCGCCATTTTAACTTAAATTAATAAGTGCGTTCGTTGTTTTTTTTTTGTTTTTTTTGATACGGATTATTTTTTTTAAGATGTCAGGTTTTTTAGCAGTCCAACATCTGTCTTTTTTCCCCGTCCCTTCATGTAGCCAATCACATAATTTGCGCTATGTCGGCACTTTGTAACGGTGACCAATGCGGAAGCATTGCATGAACAAAACCCATGCTGCAGTTTAGCCACATTATATCCGATCACGTGCATGGTGACCACGTGTAGCTGTAACATCGGCCGATTGGTCGGGCCGCAGTCGGATCGTATCGGTCCGTTCATGGAATATTATTTTGTTCGGATACATGTTGGCTACACTTTGAAGAATTTGTTGTGACCAAAATCCTTCTTACACGTCATCAGCAAGGTAAAATTGTCTGGAAATTAGCGTGGACTTTGTTTGATTTTTGAAAAAAAAATGAAGAGGTTTTTCTCCTTACGAAAACGAATCGACAAAATGAAAGACCTCGCCGTTTTCCTCGGGCGGGTTTTGACTTTCGTGACAGCCAAAAAACCCACATGGATCACGCTCAATGAAAGAAAATACTATGGGCCGTACGTTAATTGTCTGCTTTTTGTTTACACTTTCCACAGGGCAAGCCGCTGGTAAAACCGCAGGAGGGGATTAGTGGGCATTAGCGCTGCGGTGACTTGATGGTGGTGGGATTTTTCTTAATCTCTACAAAGAAATCCGAAAATCGATTCTAAAAGAAGCCAGATTAAAAAATCCTCGTATTAAATGGGTTGTTTACAATGACTTCCAAGCAACTGGGTCAGCCCAAAACGCTCGTATTAAAAGGTTTTTCGTATTATCAGTGCTCGTATTAAGCAAATATTTCCCCATAGAAACGTGCACAACTCGGTCGGGACCGGCGTGATATGCTCGTCTTAACCGAGATCTCGTCTTAAGAGAGCTCGTATTAATGAGGTTCGACTGTAAATAGCCTTGCTGGGCTTGGTGCTCAGATGGTCAGGCTTATGATATGAATGCCTTGCTGGGCTTGGTGCTCAGATGGTCAGGCTTCAAATGAATATGAGATATGAATGCCTTGCTGGGCTTGGTGCTCAGATGGTCAGGCTTCAAATTAATGCCTTGCTGGGCTTGGTGCTCAGATTGTCAGGCTTCAAATGGTTATAACATAAAAGCCTTGCTGGGCTTGGTGCTCAGATGGTCAGGCTTATGAATGAATATGAGATTATAGCGACACGATTTGTGAAGAATAAAACTTTCAGGCTGAGGCGTGTAGTCACAAAACAAGATTTTGGTGTGTTACAGTGTTTTTCTTATTCTTCTGCTTATATAAATTTTATCACTTCAATGATCAAATTATTTATAAGCTGAGGACTTCAATTTGGGTGGCCTTTATTATAATTTATGTGACTTACAAAGCCCAGTCTGTCTACATCATGCAAACAATAAGATCCTTGTGGAGAGTCAGTTTGTGTGTAGCTCCTGTGGGACAGTGTGGGTGGGAGGCTGGTCACTGCCTGGAACAATTGACCAATCAGAGGGATCGGGTGCTTTCCTTATGGGAGGCATGAAACCCAATTTTGGCAAACCTTTTGGCTGGGGTCACTTTTGTCTCAGCCATCTGATGGTTTACACTTCACAACTTGGAATTAATTTTATAACTTTGCCCGCCACCTCCCCATCTTCCACCATCTTGTCAATTTCTCTGTGGCTTTTTTGTTAACGGATCAAGACAGTCCAGCATATTTCGTTGATGTAATGCCATGTGGGAACAATGCACAGGCAAATGTATACATATCAAGCATGTGAAACGAATTGTACAAGTTGCAGCATTTACCTTATTACGTTTCGTAATTTGAGGAAAAAACACAATCTATGTTTAATGTATGTAATAGTCGTAGCATCTTCTCCCCTGAGTCAGTTCAACAGGGGAGAAGAACTGCCCTTTCCTTCTGTATGTGCAAACGAAGGTCAAAGGGCAGTGCTTTATAATTGTTATTTTATGTAGTATAGATTTAGTGTTATGTGCATTCTTGTTTTAACCTGTTCGAATTGCACATTTTATACTTGCAATTTTTATTGTTTTGATATATGGTTCAGGCTTTGGTGCCTGGGGCTGTTGTTGCCCAACTTCATGATGATTTGTCAGACTCTGAGCTCTTGGGCTCAGAGCTTTGGTGCCTGCTGGGTTCATGGTGCCCAGATGGTCAGACTTTACATGATTGAGATATAAATAGCCTTGCTGGGCTTGGTGCTCAGATGGTCAGGCTTATGATATGAATGCCTTGCTGGGCTTGGTGCTCAGATGGTCAGGCTTCAAATGAATATGAGATATGAATGCCTTGCTGGGCTTGGTGCTCAGATGGTCATGTTTCAAATTAATGCCTTGCTGGGCTTGGTGCTCAGATGGTCAGGCTTCAAATGGTTATAACATGAAAGCCTTGCTGGGCTTGGTGCTCAGATGGTCAGGCTTATGAATGAATATGAGATTATAGCTACACGATTTGTGAAGAATAAAACTTTCAGGCTGAGGCGTGTAGTCACAAAACAAGATTTTGGTGTGTTACAGTGTTTTTCTTATTCTTCTGCTTATAACAAAGGGAATATTACCTGCACTACATCTAATGTTATTTATCTCATTTCTTGCAGGGTATGTAACATACAGTACGTGGGTGAAACCAAAAACACCCTCAAGAAACGTTTCTATGGTCACCGGTCTACAGTCAAAACTCAGAAACTGGACACCCCAGTGGGTTTTCACTTCAATCTCCCTAACCATACAATTTCTGATATGATCTTGCAGGGCATTGAATCACTTGGCCACCGCAGGGACTTGGTCCGGCTGAGCAGGGAGAAAGTTTGGATTAAGAAATTACGCACTATTCAGCCGAACGGACTAAACCTCCAGGAAGGCAATGACTAATATTCTTCTTGTTTACTTATCTTCTTTTCATTCATCCACAGGTACTCTCTAATCCCTCCTGATTTTTGTATTCCTCTCCTCCCTCTTGCCCATCTTGATCTCCAATCGTCTAATTAACTCCTTTGTTAATCCCCGGGCCACCCCCAGCACCACACTTTCCAACCCCTTTTGTAGTCTGTTACCTTTGATCTTGCCTACCTGACCCCCACCCTTTGTCTGACCTATCTTACCCACCCTGACTCTCATACCACCCCTTCCCTTTGTCCATATCCTCTGATCCATTTTATGTATGCTTCCTTCACTTACATGTTTGTGTTTTTTTGTCATTTAGCCTTTGAGAAAGATCCTGCTAGGATCGAAACGCGTCAGGCCCTCCTGACTTTAAGCATTTGATATATTTCAGGTCATTTTGGCTGATGAGCAGTTTGCAGCAGTTTATTACATGTACTTATATGGGTATGTGTTATAGACAAAAATTGCAGTCACGTGTTGATGATATCATCATGTGATTTTATACGAATTATTCAATCTCATGAACAAAAAATTGTATTTTCGAAATTCTTTCTGCAAAATGTTTGTTAGGCTATAGGCACATGCCACAAAATACCAAAAAGTTGTGACGTCATGATGACGTCATCAAAAAGCCGATTTTTAGATTAACATATAAGGGAATATCCGATGGTTATGAAACTTGATGGGTAGGTAGAGAATGATACTAGTATTGTAAATGTGAAATGACGTCACAATGACGTCATCGACTGATTTTTTATTGATTCTTGAATAATTAAAATAAATTTTGCCCTTTTTTTGCAGAAACACATATATAAGCGAATATCTGATCGTAATGAAACTTAGTAGATAGGTAGGGAATGGTAGTAATATCCTAAATGTGAAGTGACGTCATAATGACGTCATCGGCTGTTTTTTAATCGATTTTTTAAATAATTAATTTGGCCATTTAGAGTCAAACAATACAACACAAAGCACGGACTTTGGAACTTTTTGGACCGTTGATATGGCTATCTATATTTGTGGGACAATTGTGTACACGTGAATGGAGCATGACGAGCTAGAAAATCAATCATTATGCTGTTTCCCATATGCACAACCATACATACTATATGCACGCTGGCCTACATGTACAGTATAGTAGACTCTGCCATTTCTATGTTTCTCATTGACACGTGAGTATGTACATCCATCTGTATACATGTATTGATGGACGATTGACAACGCTCCTGAGTTGTTAACGACAATGAAGACACCACTGATTGGCTATTTTTCTGTACTGGGCCAATTGCCTTCATGTTTATTTTTCATATTATTTATAAAACATACGCGAAACAGCTCAGTGTTTGTCAACAAACACAGGTCTAGTTTTGTATTATTTTTTCTCCCGTATCCAGTAGCAATTGTCCATTTTGAAAATCTATAAGACTCCTTCGTACCACTTTTTCAACATCTTTACACCCGAACAATGATTATATAACAACCTTTTGTGTTCAGCTTATTGCTACTTGGTGCACCATTGTTCACATTCTATGCTTGCTGACCACCTATAGAATTCTGTCAGTAAGCTGGTGCCTGCCTTTCTTCCCTTTCTCTTGGTCACTATGGAGCTCACTGGACTCCACAGCCATTTCCCTCCCATGTCCACGGCGAGGCCTTTTGTCTCTGCTCACTCAACCATGGAGCTTTGAGTCAACTGCTACTCCTGTACTTCTCCTCTCCTTTCCAACGGGGCTGCCGACTCAAATTACGGGGGTGTTTTACCCCTTGAAAATCCCCTTTCTCCTGTAACCACAATCACAAAGCCTGGCAAAGTTCCTTAGGTATGATTCTTTTTTTTTTAACCATGGGTAAATCCTGTAGATGTTCATACTGCTGTGAATTGAATTGTGACTTTGAATTTTATTCAATAAAACAAGGTCTGATCGTCATGAAAGTTGGTACATGTAGGTGTGATGTCCGTGCTACTCCAAGAATGCACTTTGAGCTAGTGCTGTGCAAAATGGGGTAATTTGATATTCGTTTACGGAATGAAAACAAAATAAGGATCCGTGTAATACGATTAAATCGCCTTTTAAATGACAGCGCTAGCGCGCGGGCCACGATCGTGCGTGTTCAGTGAAGAAGAAAAGTGCCCGAATAAAAGCAGTGTTGACAGACGGTATGGACATTAAGCTTGTTTGATAATGACGATATTTATCGATATCGCGATATATTGTTTTTCATATGAAAAATCATATCGGGCCCGGGAAAAAAATCGAAATATCGGGAATATCGCGATATTTTTATGGTGGCGCAACTTCATACAAAAAAATCAGAGTAGCTCATGAGCTAACCGAGCTACTTTTTGCACTTTTCGCGACGACCAAAACAAACAGATTACCGGTACTGCAAATTTTGTAGCTGGTTGCGACGTTAAAAGCAGATTTCTTACCGCAAAATCTGCACCGAAGCCGACAGTTATCCATGCCGCCCATGACCAGAGCGCTACTTGACAGCACAAGTCATGTCCATGTACGTGTACGTACGCTGCACTTCCGGTCTTCATGACTGAAGCCTACACGTAGCTGGCCGTGCTGACTTCACTGTGCTGTGAGCACGTGCGTGCGATGCCGCGTTGCACACAATTACATGTACATTGTGCAATGACTATGCTTACCGCTTCCGGCCAGCATGACTGAAGCTAGCAGCGTACTGGGCTCATGGATTGGGTGCAATAATTCCAGACTACATGGAGTAAGATCTGATATACATTCGCTAAGTGCACGTTAATTAGCTTTCGAGTCAACTCGTACCTTTGCCAACTCGTACCTTCGTCAACTCGTACCTTCACGAACTCGTACCTTCGCCAACTCGTACCTTAGCCAACTCGTACCTTAGCCAACTCGTACCTTGAGTTAAGACAACTCGTACCTTCGGAATTTAGTCTTAGAGTAGACACAAATGTGTCCGGTTTTTTTCTGTTGTTGGTTTAGAATATGGTTGAAATACCATTAAATTCTTGTTGCATGTAGAGGTAAAGACATCGTTTAGCTTTTAAGTACCGTGACTAATTTTGACAATTTTCTGACTGTGCAACCAGCGTGCGGTGGCTGGTCGGCAGCCGACGCACAATGAAGTCGTGTCCGATCATTCATCAGTCGGCTAGTCCTGTAGTCCATGCTTCAACGAATGTTTTCATTTAACGATATGTTTATACAATGTTTTCCGTCATTATGATCAAACATCTTGATAATCTATAATCAACTTTATTATACAACAACATTGTGTGCGATATCGCAGAAGAAGTTGACAAATTAGTGCTGAGTTCCGCTCTTTAAAAAATCGTATTTATTATACTTTAAAAGCAATACACAGAAAGAAGCTTTCGTAATTTTTTACTATTGAGCCGCTTGGGCGGGGTATGTTTTCAATATAATTCAATTCATTTTTGGAATATTTTTCTAAATAGAGATCGTTTTTATCTTTCCTTTCTGCATGGCTTTTCAAGTTGCTTTTGCTGTTTCATCTTGAGACATCTCTTTGTATTACACTGCAGTAGACTGCACTGTATAAGGGCCGGTATACGTACATCTGTACATGGCTTGAATCAATTTTATTTTTGTAACCAGTTTCTAAATAGTAAATGGTAATTTTGGATAGAATAAAATGAAACATTTTGCCCAACAATGCTGCTTTGAGCACGAGTTGCATGAGTTTATTCCTCCATGCATTATAATAAATCGAAGGTACGAGTTGACTTGGTGCGAAGGTACGAGTTGTCTTAACCGAAGGTACGAGTTGGCAAAGGTACGAGTTGACCAAGGTACGAGTTGACCAAGATACGAGTTGGCGAAGGTACGAGTTGACCTGTTACCGTTAATTATCGTGGCTATTACGTTGGGCTTGGGTACTAGTTATGGAAATTTCCAGACAGCGTGCTGACTGTTTACGTCTTCTCCAAAGTGATCGCCGCTTTCGGATGGTTTTTGCACGATATGTTTTCAGATTAAGTTCGTAAAAGTGTGTTTCTACCTGGACATATGGACAAAGTAACCAACTGAAATTCAAGTAAGATTTATTTGGTCAGGAAAATGCAACTGACGCGTCATGACCGTAAGCCTAACGTTACTTTGGAACATCTTCAACATGGAGGTAGAAGGACGGTCAGAATATTTTACGGGGATCCCGATCGCGATCGGAAGGCTTTTTACGATGTTTTTTTAGATCAATGATATGAACAGTGTGTTTCTACTTCGCAGAATGGACAAAATAAACGACAGTTATTTTTTTTTAGCATGAACCAAACGTGAGCTACGGTGAGTCCATATTTTTTTGGTGTTGGTTTCGGTTAATCGTATTTGAAAATTGGTAAACGGAAACGTTCAATCCGTGTGGGTTACTCTATATCCGAATAAAAAGCACAGCACTACTTTGAGCAATTCAATTTTTCAGAGAAATGTATTATTTCTGGTGAAAAGACACTTAAATACTAAAAGTATGACTCTTTAAAATGTTCTAAATTGCACAGTTGCACAGCATTTCCCATTAGTACTTGTTCCAAGTACATTTTTCTCTCTCAATTCATCTGATTTTTAGGTAAATGCCAATTTTGCTTTGCAAAATACTGTTGCTCTGTCGGGTACATGTACAATGTAGGCCTACTCTTTTTGTGATCATACTGTAGGTTGCCATGTCTGCTTGCTGATCCATCTGAAATTTTTTGAATTCTGTGCAATTTGATAAAATGCTGTTTTCTGAATGAAGTATAAATTCAGCAAATCCTTAACTAAGCTTGAAACATACTACACCATGTATTGTTTCCATTTGCGTGGTTATTAATTATTAAATCTATAATACATTTTTTAATATGGAACAAACCACAGAGTGAAAAAAGATATGACCAAGAACCCAGCAAATTTGAAACATTTGCAGTTCATACGTTTAAGGCCAGGACATAAAAGGCAGTCTTACATGTATTTGACAATTTTGTTTTCTTTTGCAAGATTCAACAGATCAATCCATTAAGCCTATCCTTAAATATTAATGCTACCAAAAGTCAGCCAGGGTAAAATTCTCAAACTTGTATAGTGGTGATGTAGGCAATCCTGTGATTGGTCAATATGTAAAGAGTGGGGCTCAGTGGATTGGTCTATTAATTAGGCAAAATTTAAAATCAGTTAACCAGCAATTATACCAGCAATGCAGTCATCACCTGACTGCATTTGACATTGACCTTTGACCTAAAAAGCAAAGCCTAGACATGTTTAGGCCTGTTTAGACACTGTACAAGACTGTGCACTCGGTCAACTCACAACGGCAAAAGACCCACGCTCTGTCAGCTCACAACGGAAGCTACCCAACGCACTCCCAGCGTGCCCTATTTATGTGAGTTAGCAGTAGCGTGGCGCCCGGCTGTAGCACTACATGTCAGTCTTGGCTGACGATAGGGTACTAGTCCTCTGGACTTCAAGTTCTATGGTACATGTAGCTCCCGGCTACTCTTCTGCAAATCGCTATTGCGCTACACAGCCGCGCCTTTAGTTTCGTTCAGTCCCTTGACCGTTTACTAATACAACCCTCAAAAGCAATAAGATTTGCACCCTGGAAGGTCCTCCTCAAACATTAACAATTCAACTTTATAACAAAACAAGCATAACAAATGTTTTACAACTACTCAACTTTAGGTCAAATACAAAACTTTTAGTGGTTCAAAGGTCTCTTTAACAACAAAACAAAACTTTTTCTCAAAAGCCTTCCTCGGCTCAAGTTTGCTTGTTTCTTCTTTTAAACAAAACAAAAGGTTACAACACTGCCATTCCTATAATCTCCTAGGAAGGCGTCATATCCTGTTCAAAGTGTTCTCTTACATGTAGTTCTTTATTTATCAGGAACAACTCCGACCATGAAGTTCACATCATAGGCGCGTTCCACCTTGTCCTCCATAATCTTCCGCTCATCCTGGTAGAGCACCCTCGTGGAGGTCTCCATCACCTTGGTTACTCTTCCAAGCATGGCTTGTTCCAGATCACCTTTGCTGTAAGGTGGTCCTAGATCCTAGATGCTCCTCTGCAGTATCTGTTCCTGAACGATCCTGTGTATCCTGGAAATGGGCGCCTGGCCATCCTGACTTTTGGTCGGCTCGGAGTTGATTGTCGGAACCGGTCTCAGGTATACGAAGTCACATAGCAGCTTGGAACCTTCTCGGTATATGTAAGTCTTGCGGGTCTCCTTCACCCTAACGGCCTGTCCAGGCAACAGGTTCTCCAACCTCAGCATAGGTGCAACTTCTGGAATGCCCTGGCGTTCCTTCTCGCCACTTCCCTCAGCTTGCTCGGCTTGGCTTGCCAACTTCATTATGCTGATGAGCTTCCCGCCCGGCCTGGGCGGATCCGACGTCACCACAGGAGCATCCTCTGCCTCCAACAGTGACATAGAGGTAGGCGACAATTGCAGCTTGTCAATCTCTAGACCCTCCATAGCTAATGGAGACATGTCACGAACCTCCTCCCAAGCACTAGCTTCTGGTGGCTTCACTGCTTCAGGCCGCTCATTCGCCTTTACAACTCCCTGAGTTGTCGCCGCCATCACTTTTACATCTCGCTGCTCTGGCACCTCTCGGCTGATTTCACCTGTCGGCGCTGTTGCCTCCTCACTAGGGGCACGTGACATGGTGTGTGTCACCAAACGGCCTGACTTCTTCTTCGTTGGCCGCTCAACAACCAACTCTTTTCTCGCCCGCTTCTTCGACGACTCCCCCTTCGTCCCGAGATCTCCTTATCTTCCACTCGCTTATTACCGGTCGCGTCAGTCAACCTACCGGCCACTGTAGTCACAAGCTTAGAGCGTGTTGCTTTCTGCACCTGAGTAGGCGATCCCTGTGACGTTCTTGCGGCTTTTTCTCAGCACAGACTTCTCCCTTGATGTCAGATACCTCACTCACCTCATCTGGATGGCAATCCCGGTAATGATACTGGAGGTTATCCCGCCTGTTGTTTTTGTGGCTGCACCTACGACACCGGTAGTACACCTTCGGCCCATGTTCAACCTCCAGGTGCCGCTTCAGACTACGATGGTACAGGAATCTCTCACCACACTTCCGGCATTCATTCTTCTTCTCTTCAGCCTCATCGTCTCTCCCCATTGTTTTCTCTGTTGGTAGAACACATTGATTGATAATTTCCATCAGTACAGGATAATTGGTTATGTACAAATTCTGCTCAATTCCATTATAAAAGGAATACTGGATAGGTGCCCTCTGCACCTAACTATAAGTATCTCTGAGGTCTCTCCCTTTTCTCATAGGTGCTGGCCTGGTAATAGATTGTCCCTGACTCGGTTAAACCGTAAAACCGTAGGCTAGAAAAAAAACATAACAAAAATAATAAGCCTACTTTAATTTCAAAGACGCAAGAACGTTACAACTTGTCTCCAAAGATCACCATTCAAATTACAAAATAATCAAACGAAAATAAGAACGAACAAACGAAAGAATGAATACACTTGATAATATTAACCCTAATTATCGGAATAATTTCAGCGAAAACGCTCGCTACATTTGACGTACACTCGCGATCATTTCAACTTCGAGTTCACCAGACCGCATGGTCAGCCATTTTGTACACACATAGTCTTGATCCAAGACGCTCGATTGCGGTTCATCGTGTGCCCTCACACGACTGATTCACACCATCACAATAACCCAATAGGACCAAGACAAGTCTATTAATTCCGGGTATTCTGACCGCAACAAACCATGCATCGTGCACAGCACTCAGTACATACACCGCGTGGTCGCTGTGTAGTCATCGTGCGATCGAGATGTGTGTGCCGTTGAATGAGCTCTGTTGCCCGTGTACGCTGTGTATTTTTTACGCTACAGTACGGCGGTATTTCGGCGCTTTACGACCAAAAAGGTGGCCTTTTCTTTCGCTCTTATTTGTCTATATCTCGGTACCTTTTGAAGTAATGACAAAGTTCTACGATTTTCAGCACGATGCATAATAAAATATGTTGCAGACGGTTTTGCGGTTTTCGTAAAATGCCGACCGAAAAAAACCGACAGAAAAATAAAACCGAGTAAAACCGTAAAACCGGTAAACCGCCCAAGCCTAGTCCCAGCCCTGGGGTTGGAATTTCTATGCCTTCAGTGAACTCCACCTGCTGTCCAGAACAGCTTGCTCCCCCAACTTGCTCAATAGGCTGAGGAACATTGGGTGGGCTGTATGCATGCTCAGCCGCGCCTAGCGCAGGTCCCTCTGGCAAATCTCCAATCGGTTGCTCCTGTGGCTGGCAGGACTCCACAGGTGCTGCATCTGCGATCCATGATTCACGTTGTCGGCCAGTAAACGGCTTTAGCCGATCAAAGTGGACAACTTTTTTTTACCCTGCGCCTTCCATTGTATGCGGTACACAACGTCTAAAAGTTTGACTACAATCAAGTAGGGTCCCTCCCATTTTCTTTGTAGTTTCGGCGACAGGCCCTTCTTCCTGCTTGGATTATGAAGCCAAACAAACTGCCCTTCTTTGAGTGTAGCCGTCCTTGTTTTCTTGTCGTAGCACTTCTTTTGCCTTCTTGCGCTGACCTTTAGGTGCTCCCTCGCCCATTGATGGGCTGACTGAATCCGTTCACGCAGCTGGAGTGCATTATCTGTGGTCGAAGACACCTTAGAATTATCTGTACACACTGTTGTTGTCAGATCCAGGGGTACAGACATCTCCCAACCTAGCATAAGCATGTTTGGCGTTTCTCCAGTTGATTCGTGTGGTGTAGCTCTATAGGCGGAGGTGGCCAATTTCACCTGCTCGTCCCAGTCTCTTTGATGCTTATGGGGATCTATCATGATGGAAACCATCCCAAGTAAGGTCCTGTTTAATAAATCTTTCAATCATGCCATCTGATTTCGGATTATATGGTGTTGTGCACGTCTTTCGGATTCCTAGGAGATTGCACACTTCTGCAAAAACGCGGGACTCAAAATTACGTCCCTGATCCGAGTGAAGTTCAATTGGCACTCCAAATCGGGACACAAACTCAGCAACAAACCTCTGTGCCACAGTCTTCGCTTTTTCGTCAGGGATAGGGTAGCCTTCAATCCATTTGGTGAAGTAGTCCGCCACTACAAGTACATACTTGTTTCCTCTGCTTGTCTCTGGGAGTGGACCAAGAATGTCTAATGCAACTCGCTGCATTGGTGAACCAACAGCATATTGCTGTAGTGAACCTCTCTGCACCTTGGCCTGCTTGCTGTTGTCCGACTCCCATCTTCTACAAAGGAGCGTCTCCTTTACTTCTATCTGGTCCCACCACATCCAATAAGTCCTCACAGCAGGAGACATGGGCATTTCCTCGGACCAATCTGGCCTCTCTACAGCATCATTTTTTCGCCTCTAGAATCAAGCTCAAGGTGGGATCATCCTCCTGTGCTTTCCTCCACATTTCACGGGTTGTCGTAGTCTCTACCGACACGATTCTCACGGTAGGAGACTTATCAGCATTTGATGCCTCTTTGGAGTCTGCATCTTTTCTCAATTCACCTGCTGAGGTGTCTGATTTGAACTCTTCTCGTCCACACAGTGGGCATGGTCTTCTGCTCAATCCATCGGCATTTTGATGAATCTTGCCTGGACGATGAACAATGTTTGTCATACTTGCTGATCACCTGTAGATCTTTGAAATTCATAACCCAGTGGATTGCTCCATGGTCACTTTTGACTGTGAACCGACGGCCGTACAGATACTGTCGAAATTTCTTAAGGAACACCATGATGGCAAGAAGTTCTAGCCTAGTCACGCAGTAGTTGCGTTCAGTCTTACTAAGCACTCGCCTACCGTAGGTGATCACCTGTTCCTGGCCGTCGATCACTTGGGAGAGTTCTGCTCCTATTCCGACATCACTGGCATCCGTAGACAAGGACAGTCTGCCACTGTAAGCACGCATTCCATCAACTGCTCAAATGTCAACTGGGCATTACATAAACCGAAAAGCATAACCCGCCAGCAATATAAGCCGCTCCGCATGACAAAAGCTGATTTCTGTTTGGCATCATCATCCAATTCAATCTGCCAATACCCCGAAGAGAGATCCAAAGTCGAAAACCATTTTGCACCTGTCATGGTGTCCAGGGAGTTGTCTATCCGGGGCATTGGATATGCATCTTTCACCGTCACTGAATTAAGGCGACGATAGTCTACGCAGAATCTTTTGGAGCCATCTTTTTTCCTTACTAGGACTACATTCGCAGCCCAGAGACTGTCTGATGGTTGTATCCTGCCATCTTGGAGGAGTTCTTGCACCTGCCGCTGTATTTTGTTCTCTTCACTCGGAGGGAACCTTCTAGGTCTCTCCTTCATGGGTCTCGCACTTCCAGTATTTATGCTGTGCTTTACACAATTCGTTCTTCCGATGTCTGAGTCACTCTTGGAAAATACATCACCGTAGCTGCTCAGCAATGCTGCTATCTGGTTATGAAACTCTGCTGGGACTCCTTCCCTGCTCCGCCTGTATAGGTCGACCAGGTGCTCCTGCACTTCTGCTTGTGTCATTGATTTCTGTGTTAGGTGTTCTGAATCTTCTATGTACAGGTGTACGGTTCATCACACAACCTGGTACAATTACCTCATGACCAGCCGGAAACTTCGTTGTGTGCCTTACCACCACCCTGGCACAGAAAGCTTCCCCCCTTTGCATCAATACACTTGACCTTTTCTCCATTAACGGTGAGCTCCAGTGTGTAGAAATTCAAGGTTCTGCCTGTAGGCAGCAAAACATCCATTCCTAGGATGGCTTCCAAGGTGTCCAGTTTACCGAAGGTGGCGTAAACAGAGTAAGTCGTCCTCCCAACACGAATCTCAACACACGCACTACCGATACTCTCCAGCGGAGTCCCATCCGCACTGCGGACATTCCTTTCCATCTTGCTCAGTACCGGTCTGTTTTCTGGCAAAATTTTATACAGTGGACGATAGAAAAGTAATAGTGGCTCCCGTATCCACCAACAGGCTCGCTTGGTGTCCCTGCACCGTCACTGGCACAAACAACCCATTCTGTGCACAGGTAATCAGACCTGATCGTGAGAACCCATTGCCCGCAGGTTTCTGCTCTATCTTCGGTCTGTCACTTCCCCGGTCGTCTCTTCTCTGTGGCCCTTTAACTTGAACTTTAACTGCTGCACCTTGCAAACTTGCTGCAAGAAACACCCACGCCTGATCGTCTGTCCAACAATTTGCCAGCTTACAGGCCTTGAAGTGTTGCCTATAATCTCGCCACGGCGTCTTTCCAGTGAATCTGTCCAAAATGATGTTCGGACGCCTGGCGACATGGACCGGCTCGACCCTTTCAGCTGCATCTTTATGTTCCCGTAACGTGGAATGACCTGACAGTTCCCACCATGTTCCCACCGAGTCAGCCATGCTCATGGTGACCCCTAGCGCTGTTGACATGGGCAGCGATGTGGAAGCTGGGGTCAGCTCTGGCGTCTGAGGGTTGAAAAACCTCTGTCTTGGTTTTGGTGTTGGCTTAGATGATGAAAACGAATTCGGCGTCCGTGGCTCTTCTGATGTTGAATCATCCAACCCTTGACTGCTGAACTGTGTGACCAGGGACGAAGTTGAAGTCCCGCCTTCTGGTTCTGTTCGTTTGGATTCTGCTTGTTGTAGGTGCGTCCTTAACAGGCAGTTCTGGGCCAGAAGTGTTTCCTTCAACTCGGTCAGTTCTTCGCTCTCTGTACGCGAGTAATTCAACTCGTCCTCCGCATACTGGGCTCCAGGACAGGCTAAGACAGATCGCAACATGCGTATCAATCATAATTGCTAAGCAACGTGTGATGTCACAATACTAGCTGCTATGGCAACATGAACAACTCATCTAAAAGATGAATCGCAAATCTTTGTGAAATCGACCAATGGACATCCAGCTGGAGCGACATCAGCTCATCTTCCATGCTGAACATGTCTACCAACAGTTGGCCCAAGATTGTCAACTAAATTAGCTGGCGTTCTCTAAGTTGGCACCTTCTCTGGTGCTCCCAGTAGTGTAGGTGCTTCCCGGTGGTGGAACAATTACGGCGCCAATTCCACTTCTGACACCAATTTGTGGCGGTCTTCCTTTGACGGCAACCTGGAGTCGCCCTCGGCCGACGTCAGCGAGCGGTCTAGTCTGACGAAGGCTAAGGGAGCAGGCTCGTTTTGGGGCAGTCTACCACCTGGCGCAGTACGGCACCACCCTAGATCTTGAGTTCATCTGTACCTTGGCAACTTATCACCAGATTGAGGAGGTTAAGGGGTAGTTGGGCAGGCAATCAAACTATACACTTGAGTTGTCACATTTCACTGCTAACTCGGGAATCGAAGTTAACTTCACAAATTTCTGCTGTTAACTTTCGGACTTAGCAGCGAAGTTAGCACACAGCTTTTCCAAGATGGGGATGTAATGTACAAATCAAATGTATACTTGTAACATGTATGGACAAAGCTGCTTTGCTCCAAGTGCCATTATATGTCCCCTGTCAACACCCCGCTGTAAAATGTGGCTCATATATGTCATCTTAGAAAGGCCACTGTTATTTTTTAGAGACTTCATGTCTAACATAGTTATTAGGGTTATAATAATAACCCTACATGTAGGTGGTAAATCAATGTTTCAGTAAGATTGGGATTCATGTCAGTTCCTGGCTACATTCCTTCATGATGGGTTATATACATATTGTATAAAAATGGGCAATGTTTACTAATTATTTTTGACCTGTCCAAAATGATTTAGATTTGTATTTTCAATGAAAACTTGTTACTTGACTGCGTGCAATATATACCTGTTCAGTATATTGCCTAAATTATTCCTACCCCAGATGTCTGGGGAACTACATGTAGTAGCCTCAACCAACATATGTCGGGGATATTTCACAGTGCCTACTTTAAAGGTACACGCGTGCCTCGTTGCGCGATTTTGTGTGCTTCTTGGCGCCAATGCATGCCTTTATCATGACTGGAAAGGTCTTTCCACACAAATAAACAGTATAATTTAGCCGTTTTCATGATAAATACGAAAAAACGGAAATCACATGGATTTTCTGAGTCAAATTTTTGACTCAGAAGACGTGATCATTTGTTAGTTTCACTTTTCAGTCATTTAAAAAGCTTTTCTTACTATACAAAATTGAGTAATTGAGTTTGACTTTTTGTTTAATCACTGTTTTTTTTTTTTTTTTAACCAAAGCTTAACTGGTCAACCAGAGTATTTCCTTTTTAAAATTAAGAATTTCCAACACGATAAAGCAACATTTACATGCCAAATTTATAATTTATAAAAGACCGGTAACTGCGGGTGCCCTACCACCTCTGCAGACACAGCGCGTGGGGGCTTGCAATGCATTTAGCCCCGAGGCATGGCCCCGTGATAACCAGTGCGATCCACGCACCCACCCCTGTACTTGTAGCATTTTTTATACGAGACCGCGTGTGGCCTGCAAGTTGAGTCACTCACCCGGTCCCCGTTGCATTTTTTTGGGGGGGCGGGGGAATTTTCAAGCAGAGCGGGAAAGCCTCGAGATAATTGCTTGTCATACATGGAAATCATTTTATGCCATAAAAAATATTATTTTCGAAATTATATTTTGTGTAATCATGTGGAAATCGTTTTGATCCCTCGAAAATTGTTTCATCGATCATGTCCTCAAAATCCTTCTGTCGAAAACTTTGCGTCAACTCGCAAACACTGCGTCAACTCGCAAACATTGCGTCAGCTCGCAAACATATTGTGTCAACTCAAAAACATTGCGTCAACTCAAAAACATTTCATCAACTCAAAAACATTTTGTGAATAATTCTGAAAAGCCTTATGTTTTCATTCGCCTAATTCAGTAATTGTTTGTGTTTTGCCGGTGGTTTTTCCATGGTGTACGGCTAAAACGAATGTGTGTCACGTTCCTGGAATTCTCATAATATGGCAGCTGAAACATTTAGTGACAGCTACGAGCACCAGTCTAAAACCTTTGTGTGCCACATCCTTCTAACCATAGATATATATAAAAACTAGATGACGCACCCGTGCACAAACTAATGGGAGCTATATCCGTTATGCAGGACGCGGTCATTTAATGTAGGACAAGCGCTTATTTAGAACGATCGCGCAAACCGCACGGTACGCGGTTCCGGCCGTTACGCGGTACGCGCAGTTATGCACCAGAAACAAAGATATTATAAAAAAAAACTAGATGACGCACCCGTGTATTAACGAATGGGGGTTGCACTACGCTCACGCGCTAATAACAAGCCGCGCCGTTACGCGTTACGCAGTACGCGATGCACCAAGAAACATGATGGAACGCCGTAGCTATATTCGGTGGCTTAGATTGTTTGTCGGTAATTCCATCATTTAATTTGCCAATTTCATCATTTTATTTGCCGTTTTGTCATTCCGGTCGCCAATTCCAACATTCAGTTTATCATTCTGTCATTCTGTTCGAAATTTCCATCATTCAATTTGGCAAAATGAGTGATGGAATTACCGAAGCAAACAATCTAAAAAGACAGCTACGGCATTCCATAAAAACGGATTCGAACTAGTCCCATCGGAAATGGCGCCGTTTAGACGCGGCCAAGAGCAGCCAATGCGACATCTAGTTTTTTTTATATATCTATGCTTCTAACACTTGCTGAGGCTGGAAATGCGTATACGCTGACCTTTGACCTCATTTTGTTTTTCTGTTAATTAACCTTAATTACACATTATATTTCTGATTTTTTTTCATGAAAATCTTCATTAAGTGTTCTAGAAATATTGTGTTATACTCTGCAATGTTGATTTTTTAGGACTTTGAAGCAGGTGTTACCTTTAATAGTAGATCACAAGCTCTCTACTAGGAGATCAAACCTGTTACTATACCTCATAAATATTCATGACATAGAGCCGAATCCCAATTGGTCAATTCACCATCATGTGCCAGTGGATTAATTGCTGATCACCAGCGAGTAGGCTGATGAATCTCCGAAGGAACTGTTACACATGTAACATCTCACTGCGCATGGAAATCTCACTGCACATCTATCCTAGCTCAGACCTCCCAACCTTTCCGCTTTTGGCGGAAAAGTTCCGCTTTTTTTAGTTGATTACGATTTTCCGCTTTTACCCATTATTTTCCGAAAAAGTAGATTTTTACCAGCCACGTGGCATAATGAATATTGAGTGCGCAAGTTTACTGTTTTTCAGTCCACACATCAGCCGTGACTTCTGCTATTTCACTCCGCGAGCGGCTGTTTGCTAGTCTAAACCTGGTACCCTAACCCCATTAGTCTACTGCATTCAACCTACCCCAGACGGTTACTACGATATGCAAATTCCCCTGCGCCTATTTGCTACTTCGCTGAAAAGACTTGATCAACCGTGGTGCACCCTGACCTCCCACAATGCGTACCGCCATAGCCGCCATGATCGTCCTTCTTTTCTCAGCGCCGCTACGAAACGGACGTGCCCCTTGAGGCTCTCTCGATTTTCGAGTTCCGTTTCCCCGCTACACCTTAGATAAGCTGTTATGACTTGATCACTTTTTGTTTAGTTGATATGACCTTTATCTTGATCATCCGTTACCAATATATTTTGTAACAGAATCCCTTTCTGTGCATTTCTTTGGTATTTTTCTCTCTCTTTTTCTGTGCATCCTACAGGTACTTAATCTCCCAAGTAGATGCCGGGCGTACACAGCCGGCTCTGTGTACGTTACGATGAAAGGCCTAACGCAAGTTAGGGGGATGGATGAGTGTATGGGCGATGACCCCTCATTCCCCGCTTGCGGTACCGCAAAAACGGAATGGCTGAGTGGGTGTTGTCCCCTCATTCCGGGCTTGCTGGTACTACTACCAGCCCGAGGGAAGTTACCAGTCCGAGGGAAGTCCGGGCGGTTAGATACTAGGCATGCCTTGACGGCTACGTGTCTATCCGACCCGAAGAGGCCTACGGCCGGGGGTAGCTCGATACCACGGTCGCTACCAGAGCGTAGGGAGATCGCTCGCTACCAGAGGCGAAGAAGGATACCGCCTGAATGGACTGATCGGCCCCGGCGTAACATGCTCCTTTCACAGGCTCCGTGTTATGTGCCGTTGATCGGAGGTCCGAGCCGGCTGAGAATACCGGGCCTACCGTGCCGAGGAACAAGCCTCAGACGTCAGTGGGTAGGAGCAATGTTTAATGCAGGGGTGTGATTTGACTGTTTTTCTGTGACAAAATTTCCCGTAATTTTATTGCTTTCATTCCAATTTCGTGTGTGTTTAGCTCTATTTTACACTATTCTTCCATGTTAATCACACCCCTGTTTATGGCGATCCATGTATATAAATGCTGTATTTACATCGCCATCACCCCCACTGCCGCTCCGTTCCTACGAACTCCATTGCGGACGTCGGAGAGACGTGCTGAGGCTCAGGCATCCAATGAGCGCCGTTAATACCCGGCCCCGCCCATTGTCTGGCCCTTCCCGGGCGGGAAACAATTCCAGCCCTACGGAACACGATTGCGGACGTCAGAGGGACGCCCTTTCACTTCTTCCTGGCCCTGTGCCATTGAGAGCGGAACGCTGCAGGTGTTCATACACAGCGAGACCACTCAACAGCCCTTTCATCACCGATCAATGTTTGGCTGTGTGGTTAGGGTGAATACAAACACGCGTGACACAATGTGCTGCGGAGTGTATTGGTACCTACTGTGCATCGGCTTACACAACGTTTGATGTTTTGCCGACCAACAGAATACGGGGATCAGTGTCCCATCCCCCGCTATTGTCAGCAGCGGGCGGGTTCACGCCGCCCTCCGTCACCAGAATTACCACCCTGCAAGACTAGGATTGACTTCACACGCACATCCCTTGCTATTCTGTGGCTCCATACCATCGGCGGTGGCGACCAGTGTTCACCACCAGGAACAACACGCCCACCGGGGCCCACAACGGACCACAATCCGGCCCCGGCCCCCGATGGGGCAGGGTCTATACACGATCTATAGCCCACCAGTTAGCCCCAGCAGTCGCCAACAATTTAACGGGACCCGGTTATTCTCCCCCTGCAATTACCACAACGCAGCGAGGAGACCTCGGGCTTCAGCCGACAACGCAAAGGAGGGCCATATCCACTGCCGCCCAGACCACAAGGGATATGGAGAGCGGCTTTAGTCCTCAAACAGCTCGGCTACACCGCCTACACAGCCGCGGTAGGCCACTCAACGCTACTTGGAGTTGCACTGCTTCTGCGGCTGAACCAGCTCTAGCCAAGCCGTCCCGTGGCCGACCTGTCCGATGCCTGACGATCCTGGGATCTACATGTATATCTTTATGTGTATACACTACACAATCATTGTACACCTCTCCCTAAACTACTGCCTAGTTCCGCGGGAGCGGATACGATGCTACCGGACCCGGCCGGCTCCCGTCCAGTCTGCAGTCGACGCATCTGAAGTTGAGCTGACCCACGGACGACTTCTTTGGACACAGAGACAGATAATATTCTCTTTCCCACGGAGCGGAAGACTTCGAGAATTCCCGTTTACAGCTCGATGCTCTCGGGTCGGCACTCCTCTGCCTGCGGCCTTCATGTATAATTTGTATACATCTACTTGTCCACGTCGAGTTGTCCCACGGTCGACTTGTCCGGTTCCCCCTGTCACGGGGACCGATATGCATCCATCCAACGGCTCGGTCCTATGGAGCGGACGGCTGCGGGAGTCCCCACTTGCAGCCTTTCCGCCCGATGTCTGCACGCCAGCGCGGCCCGTGAATTCTTCAGGGCCCAGCCCGCTGCCGTCCGCGGCCGACTTGTCCCAAGTTCGAGCTGTGCCGCGGTCAATCTGCCCTCTCCCACTGCACGTGCGATCTTCGTTGTTTAGCGTGCAAGGATCGGCAACGCTTCAATAACCACGCTCGTTCATCACACACGGATTGCGTCAGGCGGTACATTATATGTTTACAGTACAGTAAACTGTACGTCTGTACATGCATATGATACCGGCATTGTATCATTACAATTACCCTCCAGTATTGTCCGCCACTACCAGCACAACACTACCGAGCACAGCGCCCCACTGCCGGCAGGATCGGTGATTAATACGCCCCGTATAGTACACTGCCACGGCCCCATGGCGCCACCCGGCGTCCGCGGTAGTCATGGGTGCAGTAATGGGAATTAATAATGACTCTACTTCAGTGATTCCATTGTGAGACCGCTCCGATGCTCATACAACCTTTCCACTCAGTATTTTCCTGAGGTCAAAGGTTAATACATGTGATACCATGACTCATCACAGGTACCAGAATGTGAACAGTTGCGGTGGACACACCATCCTGATTATCCTACATGTAGTTGTAGGGACTCGACATACAGCATGCCCACGCAGCCAAGGAGCTGGCATGCGTCTACACAACTTACCACCATCGACAGTATCATAAGCTCCCGGCACATCGCAGGATAGCCAAAAATTGGTGACGATGCCGCAGTACCATGAACTTCCCAAGCAGACCTGCGGAACCAATCGGTTTTCGATGCTACCGAGACCTCCAGCCTCCACCCGCCTTGCCCTTATCATCCCACTGGTGGCTGCTGGCCCACGGATACACAAGGTTTACACTTTCTCCGACCTTACCGAAAGCGACAAAGGAGCTGTGGTTACAGCCTCTGGACTACAGGTCAGCATCTTCAATTAATCAAGGCAGTGATCAACCTGATGGCTGACCCATCGAAGGATGGCCCAAACCGGCCTTCACCACTCCTGCATCTTACTACCACACCTAACAGGTGACGGAAGTAGACCTGCATCAGTCCAGCACTCCTCAGTTATCGCACAACTCAAACAGGAATTTGGGCACCCCACATCTGGACTCCGCCTACCACCCGACGAGTAGGATGTTGTCTCTGCACAGCAGTGCAGAAACCTTGAGGCCATCTCCCCAGGGGATGCCACTCCACAACGGCAGTCCCCCTGGATTAAGACAGGACCTCACGGGGGATTAGAGCAATCGAACCATGTCAGTTCACATCACCCTGCCATATGCAACCCGCATCTCCTGGTTTCTCACCACTATAGCCTCGACTCCATTGGCATCGCAGTCGAAGTAACGCAGTACATCAACCAGTACCTCCCCTGGTCGATGAAGGAAGTTTACCTAACGACCGACACCCCTCCTTGACATCAAGAGCCGAGGCATCTGGGAACCGGGACCACTCCTCCCGTCTCTATCTCACTAACACGCTCGTGCTACGGGCCGTCCTTGACGCCCGGCGACACTTTTGCGGACACGTCAAGGGAAGACGAACACCGGTCTGCTCCAATGACTCAACAGCTGTAGCGCACATCGACCACCATTGAGCCACGTGCTCCCCACAGATGTGTGTCTTGACCTGGCAGATCCCTACGGTGGACCAAGGACAACGGCGCCCACCTACAAGCCATCCACATTGCCAACCAGGACAACGAGACTGCGGATGCTCTCTCCTGAGGGTGGATGAATCCAGATTGGACTTTCCACTCAGACATCACTAGGACGCTCTCTCTACGACTAGAGATGCCACGTTGACCTGTCTGCGTCAACCGACAACGTCCAACTACCGACGTTCTACACCGGGCACCCTCACCTTCGTTCATGGGCAACGGATGCCCGACAGATCAGCGGTGCGGCCCTCCTTGCCATCCCTTTGATCTCCCTTGATCTCCCTGATACCGCGCACGTTCTCCACAACTGGAACAGAAACAATGCTGCATTCTCCTATCGCCCTCACACTGGCCACGCCAGAACGAGTGTGATTCAGGTTCTTCAGACTGGCCAGACTTCTTGTGCTAACACTGATCATGCTCCCAGACCGGCCGGGCAGGCCGTTGCGCCACTGATCATGCTCCCAGACCGAACTTCCCTCTATCAACCTCGGTCAGTCAGGGATCCTGCTCCCAGCATCCGAAGGTCTCCACCTAATGTGCTGGATGCTGTCCAACGATCCTCTCTTCGGCTGGTCTTCTGACGACACTGCCGCCACGGCTGCACCGGGACAACACCTGTCAACCGAAGATACACGATAGCGTTAACGCCTCTGCGCTTCGTGCCACATCGACCATGCACCTGTTACAGTGGTAGTGACCTTTCCTTACGCACTTGTTCCACACTGGACTGCAAGCTTCGACACCCTGCAACCACAGTTCTCCACTGGCTGCCATACCTGAGGACCTTGAGGATGGCTCACCCATATCAAACAACGAGGCCCCTCACCTCCTCACACAGGACTTAGAGCGGCCTTCCAGCAGACAGCCAATCCCATCCTGGAACCTGGACATCCAACCTGTAACTCCATGCAGGCCTCTACTCGAACCACCGTGCTAGGCCCCTCTGATGCCCACTACTATCAGCTCGCCTCCCTCCTGACAGTGGTTACGGCTATGAGGACCTGTGACATCAAGGCCCTACCCATAGCTAGGGACCACATCCACTGGGAGCCACATGGCTTTCGACTCATCCCGACCATCGGCTTTCCACCAAGAACCAGTCCCCCTCCTTCGAGCCACCGGACACTTTCGTACCATCTCTGGCTTCTCACACCGGGGACATATTCGACAATCATGGTGCTCTATCAGGACCCTGAAGCCGTACTTGCCCCGAACAAGGGGCCTGAGAGGGAGTTCCTCTCAGCCGTTCACCTCTACAACCAAGCCTTGCCATCCATCGTCTTGGTACACCATTGCCCACTGGGTCGTCATCCAGTCGTCAACCATCAAGCTGCAGGCCCAGACTAGCCATCCAGGCTGGATCAGCTAACCCAACAATACATCAAGGCCCACGATGCTTGAGCGGTCTCTGCATCCTGGTCCTACTTCACGGGAGTTTCATGCTGGAAGTGCCCCTCCGTTTTCACCTCCTACATGAGGGACGTCTTGCAGAGCAACTCAACTCACGGCAGGACGGTCCTGGCCCCAACAACTCGGAGCCCAGGAGACCCTCCAACCATCTGGCACCTGGGTGAGACCCGCACGGACCCCCACCCAGGGTACAGCTCTTTAGGGGTTATGTACATGTAAAATCGTACATGTGTTACTTTACCTCCTCTACGCTAACCTGGCTCATATCCACCTTCCACCTGACACCCCTCGTAGCCAACCCGCCACCGGGATCCGGTGCCACTCTGCATATCGTAGTAACCGTCTGGGGTAGGTTGAATGCAGTAGACTCTCCCCCACCTGTTGTGGTTTGAGTCTACTAGTTCATACCTACCCCAGACGGTTACGTCCCGCCCGCCCTCCCCACTTTTGGCTTCGAGGTGTTTAACTTCGAAAAGAAGGACGATCATGGCGGCTATGGCGGTACGCATTGTGGGAGGTCAGGGTGCACCACGGTTGATCAAGTCTTTTCAGCGAAGTAGCAAATAGGCGCAGGGGAATTTGCATATCGTAGTAACCGTCTGGGGTAGGTATGAACTAGTAGACTCAAACCACAACAGGTGGGGGAGAATTGAAAAAGCTCCCTATATACCATGAAAGGGGGGCACCACCCTCCACCTGCTCCCCTGGCTCGTGGTCACTTCGCTCTCTTGCAAAGTCTTTAGGAATTTTTAAAATCAGATGTTGGGAGGTCTGCTAGCTTGTGTGCGTGAACTTTGCCCTACATGAAGTTCAGGAAAATTAACGCTTTGCTGCTGTACTTCTCAACGAAATTGTGGACAATATTAAAAAGAATATTTATGAGTTAAACAAATATCACATGGTTTATATTTCGGGTGGACAGTCGATTCTAGCTTCCCTTGTTGTTGGAAGTTGACAAATTAGTTCCCTCGGCATTGTTCACTTCCAATACCTTAGGAGCTAGAATCGACTGTCCAACCTCAAACCATATGATATTTGTATACTGTGTATTTTGGAAGAATTACACTCCTGGACATTTTACATTACTGTATATTCATTGCTATGTTGCAATGTTTCAATAATCTGATATTGCAAAATGTCTTGTTGTACATGTATCATATCAGAACATGCAAGTCTGTACAATGTATGACTTTTATTTTCTTTGGTTTTCAGCTCTTTTGATTGCTATCTCCGGAGAAGGCGCCCAAGCAGGTGATCTTAACAGTGCTGTCAGCAAACTAGGAGAATATCTTATAAAATCTGGTTACTGAGTTTGCTCAACTTGTTTTGCTCAAGCTTTTGACAAATCTAGCAATCGCAGTTCTTCCTCTTACCAACCAAGCAACAGGTATTAATACATACACTTATGTACAGAGGAACGTCGTTATAACATGTATAATGAACATGGTGGGATGTAGGCCTATTGTACACAAAAATTGGGAGTCAAGGACGATGTTCATTATAGGGTAGCTACAGTAAATATTTGGTATAACGGTGTTTCTTATACATGTTTCTTATACATGTAGTGGCGTTCCACTGTATAGAGTTGCACACTTGTTGAAACAATCAAATTGAAAACCGTTTGAGGCATTCGTATCATTGATAATAGGCCTATTTCTTAGCAATTCTTGTTCTTGTTCGAAAATTATCAAATTTTACAATGGAAAACCTACTTTTCAACCTTATTAAATTGGAAATCTTAAAAGTGTTTTTCCTGTGATTTTACCAGTTTTGTATCTAATTGCAATAGTTTTGATACACGAATGCAAGGTAAATGTACATTTCATATAAAGAATCCCAGGTAATGCTCATGCATATTTTGGAACCATCGTTTCAACAAAATTCCACATGCGTGCCTATTTGTGTCCTAAAACATGTTCCAGTTCTTTTATTCAAGACAATGCCTGTAAGCCCTGTATGCCTGTTATAAATTTTGTTCTTCACAATAAGCCTGGTTGTAAGCCATTGGGATGCCAATTAAAATTTTATGAGCCTTGTTAAGCATATAGTTATTAGCCTATTGGTGCAGAAATACAATGTATACATGTAGCAATCCCTAATGCTCTTTACATAATTATCATTTGAGCCTTTCTATGCAACGTGTGTTTGGCACAAAATTTCGACAAAATGAGTATAAAAATATTAACTCAATTTTCTTACAGTCAGTCATCAGTCAGTAGTTCCTGTCAGAATTCACTCCTCTCTTATATACAGTATTTAACAGCTTGCAAACTTCTATGCCAGTTTATGTGTATTTTGTGAATGGATATATGACATTGTCAGTCTATGTTCATATGGAAACATGCCACTTGTCATGGTTCTGATCACACCCATACATAAATGGGTCTACAGATTATGCATATCTCCAGCCATCTCCTACATGTAGTTGCATCATGTAATTCAATCTTGCCGATTTCAACCTGTGCAGTATTTTAGTATTTTATTTTGACTGAATATCGAAGAGTATTCACAGTGACCACTTACCAGTTACATACATGTTTCTAAACCATTTCACGGGAAACAAATGTTTCTGCAGTGATCTCATCACTTATTTCTTCATTTTCTTGTATTAATGTTGTAAGATTATTTATGTACTCAGAGGCATTTGTCATATTTTACTTATGTAACAATTTGTTACTTTAAACAAAATATTGTAATTTAACATATTTGAAACTGAAATTTTGTTTACCCTAAGAAATAGTCAGGTTGGATCTTAAAAAAACTGGAGATACATGTAGTTATTTGAAAGGTAAAATATGCAACATTAATTATCTAGCTACATTAATGATCTAGATAAGGAGCCATATGTAGAGATGCACTACATAAATAGCTATGTGAACCTAAAACAGAATGTTTCTAACATTAAGCTGTTAATAATACATATTAATTATACATGTGGGCTTTCAAGTGCATTTTTTTATTTTCAACCATCAGTATTCAAAAAGCCAAGTCTTTCTTGGTTTTGGAAGCGAAGAATTTACTCTATGTTTAAAACAGATGTATCAAATGCATAATTTGAAATTTGAATGGAATCACAGTCTATGGAGGCTATATCTAATATACCATCCCCCCCCCCACACACACAAACACACACATATGGTATACTAATGGAGTAAAAGGTCCAATCAGTGTGTGGAAAGCTCATTGTCTTTATGATGAGTGTTCACCGGAATGTATGGATGCAATAAATAACATTACCTGCAATATATTGTTAGTTACAAATTGCAATTTTATATAATTCATAACATACTTAAGGGGATTGTGATAAGACGGGTCCCAAAACTGTAAAGGAAAGGAAAACTACTTTTGGGAAAGTTACTTACATGTACGTACTTACATATACCTTAGTGGTGTCCTCTTCTACATTATTAGCAAGGTTAATTTTGTGGAAAGAGGGCAGGAGGGATTTTTTAGGGAAATTATGGGGAAAAGACAGTAACAAAGATGTAACATTAACATTTCACGGCCACAGACGAGAATAGACAACATGTTGAAGACTCTTGATCTGTTGGGTCTGGGCACTAGACTAACCAGACCTGACAAAATGGCCTCACATCATTAGACGGGCTGTTTTTAAGTTCGCAAGAAGCGCGTAAGAAAATGGCATTTTTACACTGAAATGTCGACAAATTTGTTCAATCTAGGCTTTTGAGGACCCAGGAACATTTGTGAAAGTTAAAAGTATCATTTTTGAGGAGGAGTAGAAGCTATTTAAGGGCTAAAATAATCAAAGTGTTTAGGGGATCCCATCTTATCACAATCCCTATACTAAGAATTTATGTCATTAAGTTGAGTTCAATGTAGTTTACTATAGGTTTTCCCGGCCAAATTCAGCAAAAGAATGTTCATTTTTGTGAAAACGCATTCAGATTCGGACATAATTTTTTTTTGGGGGGGGGGGGGGATAGAAGAGCCACCTATTTTGGGAGGCTAGACCCTTCTTCTAAGACTCACTTCTGCTATGTCTTATAACAGAAGTAGAATGAGTAGAAAAGCAGGCACTTTAGCCTACACAACATGTTTTTCATGTTGGCACGTAATATAAGTGAAGAGCCAGTATTTTTCAGCATTTGTTTTTGGTAATGTGGATAAATCAAGTAATCTGTGGTTTCATGGTGAAACAGAGTTGGCATTCATGAAACATACTTTCAGTTATCTTCATCATTGTAATTAAAAACCCATACCTCACTCCTGGACAGTAGTTTTAATTTAAAAGCTTATGAGGTGTTTGGTGTTTTCACACTCATTTTGTGTTCAAACTTAAACCAAAAAAGGGGCAAAACATAAGGGTTAACGAAAAAGATAAATTTGTAGTTATGTTTGTAGCCCTTTGTACAGATTATTTTTTTTTATGTGTTTAGTTTCTCTACAGTTTTTGCTTAGCCCTCAATTTCCTGACGTTCAAGGCATCTTGCAATGTAGGTTTTAATTTGAATTTACATGTGTGAGAAGTGAATGCTTGTTCACCAAGTTGAATGCTTGCCAGATCGCCGTTTAAGGCCTCTGACGAATTTGAATGCACGAAAGGACGTTCTGAATTTGAAAGACCAGATTCATGGAAAGAATGCTTCAATAATGAAATTGAACAACGTAGTTTTAATTTTGAATGCCCATGTGGATGAGCATTCATTTCAAAACAAACTTCATTGAAAATGAATACTTCTTTGCTGAAGTTGGCCGGGAAAACCTATAATACAGATATATGTGTCTTGGTTAATAGATATTACAATTAGATCTGTTTCATTGCTGTTGGTGCTTTTGCTGCTCTTGTGCTATGCAAACATATTCTATGTGTGCTTTTACTTGTATTTCTGCCATTATAAATAGTAAAATGTGCATCTGAAATTTTTATAGTTTTTCTAAAAAGTTTAATTGCTTTGTGCCATTTGTGTGCTTTAATACATTTGCATATGTGAAACACACAGTATTACTGTGATTTCAAATCTTTTTGCCAACATTTGAATTTGTATTCTTGTACATGTACTGTAATTATGTACAGTACATTTGTACTTGTCCTTGCCTTGTACTTAACACATTGTTCAATTTCAGATTTTAAAACTATCTAATTGTTTTTCATGCAAAAATTATAAAGTGTAATATTTTATCCCATATCCATGTTACTAACAAGTTTCATAAATGTATATTGGCATGATCATTTTAAAAATACATGTTTGTAAGTGTTAAGAATAAATTTAAGTTGTACAAATAACTTGCAACTGATAAATAACTTGAATTGTACAATCTGCTTTGAAAGGGGTAGAAATATGTATTGATATACATGTATGGGTGTACAACTGGGCATGTATGTTTTGTATAACTGTCAATATTTGAGAAAGGTATACATAATGCAAGACATGCACATTGCATAGTGCTTTGGATAGCAACACATTAACATACAAATTGAACACTACTAATATTTATCATAGTATTCTTGGAACATTCAAGTGCTAAATGGACTGAACTCAATTGGTATTCATACAGTGTACTTATTTCTTATCAGATTGTGAGTTTTTCCTTGTGAGTCCCAATAGTGCTACTGTGCATGAACATGCTACGCAGGTGATAAGTTAGCAATTAATAAAATGAGTCCGTTCAAATGCGCCTTTATCAGTTCAGTACTGTGTGCATAGTGTGATTATTATTGTGTGGATTCCGATTACTTTTAATTTGAGGCTATGCATGGTGGAAGTACATAGGTTTGAGGTAACACCATGTGGACATAAAGAGCCGAACATCAAGTTCTCATCGGCCAGTATGCTCTGGCCATCTTCAGGAGAATCCTGCAGCTACCAGGTGGAGACTGGACTACTGGATTACTGTTTGAAATTACAACTGCATCATATTAAAACATGCCAATTTTATTGGAATAAATCTCATCAGTTTGCTTACTGCTACTTAAAGGTAGTATCATACTTCGGTAAGAAACCAAAAAACAGAAATGTTCACTGATTTACGTATAATTTACATGGTATGAAGATGGTGGTGGTAGAAACATACTGTTAAAATGTTTCCGCCTGAAATGGTGTATTTATCCAGAAATTAGTAAAACAATGACCAACAATCTTTTTGATGTTTTAAAAGATCAAAAATAAAAGAGAAAAGACTCAAGAAATACTGTGGCTGTTTTTCACTGTTTTCTCAACAAGTGGGCATCGTATGGGACTGACATTTTCAAAGATGACTGTCACTGTATCTGTCTTGGTATTTCTGACCATGAATCTGTTTTTCTTTGATAAAAACCAAAGTATGATATTACCTTTAAAGGTACAATACAGGATTGATATATCATACAAAACAGAAATGTTCACAGATTTTATATGTATAACTTTTTACAGGACATGAAGATAATGTTGTAACTTGCTGACATGCTGTATTTATACAGAAATGAGTAAAACTACGACCGAAAACAGTTTTGATCTCGGGGTGAGATCAAAATTCCTGTGAATAGATTTGAAAATGCCGGTCACAGGTTTGCTTTTATTCAATGACAAATTAAATAACAGTCTTCAGCTGTTTTGTTACATGTCACATGATGTGCCTTTTAATACCAATCCTGTATTAAACCTTGAATACTGTATATTAAAAACCTGGATTGTCTTCCTTCAGGTGTGATGACAAAAATGTGGTTCCCTGGATTTTGATTAGAGCCCGAAAAGAGGTGGTACACCACCAATGTACTGAGTTTAGTTGCTAGAGGGCTTTTAAAGTAGCCCACAAGTCTCAGGTTCAAATTCTTCTTCTGTGAGTTTTCTTTGTTCACATGGAGGTAATGTATCTTTTTCAGAAGATACAGTATCAGTATTGGATGGCATGCTGTGGTGTGGTTCGGGGAGTTTGCTTGCATATATGAGCTGAGCTCGGCTAACGTACAACAATAAAAATGATGCACACCTCCAACAACTAACGGTGTACGCCTCTAAAAGGTTATGCATCATTCCCAGGTTTTAAGCCATGTTTGAGTATGAATAATGTAGTGCGCCTAACAGCTGCCTATACTACTTACAACTCTCTGAATCTTTCATCATTTTCTTATGACACAGTTTGATTTATTGTATGAACTATACAACAGTCAGCTTGGAATGTTCTCCTGATACTACTGGGCATTTTTTGTGCATCATATATATCATATTCTTCTGTACTTTGATGATCACAAATTTATGCTTGGAGCATGAGACAGTAAAGCAGTAGCCATTGTTTTATACGGGCACCGGACAAGTCGACTGCGGTACATTAACTCTGCTCAACAACTCGACCGTAAAGACAACTCGACTCCGAGACAGCTCAACTCCAAAAACAACTCGACTCCGAGACAAGTCGACTCCATTTATGCCACTGTGATACAAGGCTGATGTGCGCGACGAAACAATAATAAATGTAAGAAAAATGTATGCGGATAAAAAATGACACAGAAAATACTATTCTGATAGTAGTTATAGGAAGCAAAAGGCTGCTCGTCTGTAAAAGGTAGATCAACATCCGGGGCCTCGGCGACGGTCAGGTTGGCCATGGCAGACGGCCAGTGGAGCCAAGCTGGCACACTGTGGCTATTGTCATTTTGCAGAGTTTTACACAAGACCAGGCAGCGTACCACAGCTCATGGCTGTAGGTTGTGCTACATCCATTGAAACCCTCAAGAAACCCTTAAAGGTAGTATCATACTTTGGTAGTATACCGAAACAAAAATCTTCACAGATTTACCTTTTTTCACATACATTGTTTTTTGGTCACGTACACCAGCATAGCATTGCAGTGGCATAGATGGACTTGTCTCGGAGTTGAGTTGTCTGTGGAGTCGAGCTGTCTCGAAGTCGAGTTGTCTTTGCGGTAGAGTTGTCTCGAGTTGAGTTGTCCTGCAGTCGACTTGTCTGACATTCCTTTATATACACACCGTGCTTTTACATTGTCACTCTCTCAAGAATGCCCCAAGTGTTCATCATGGCAATGAATGACTGGACCCAGAGGTTTACCTTTGTTGCAGTACTTCTCTTATTATGCTAGAATAGACCTTTTCATGCTGAGAAGAGACCTGCCAAGGAGACATCCAGGGTATATATTTGGAAAAAGAATCTTGTACTATACCAATGGTATTACTAGTTTCCAGTTAGAACTCATCACACATGGCGACATACACCCAAACCCTGGCCCCTTCCAGAGGACAAGTTCAGTGGAGAAGCCGGCTTGCAGTGATTTACCAAATACATCACAAACATGGAGGTGCTCATCCAAAACTGAACACAAGTATAGTACGACTGTACTTCATTCTCTCCGTCAATCTGCTACTACTAGGATAGATGGGGTGTTATGGAATACCATCCAGACACTTGGTATATCTTAAAAACATCGGACCCACAGAGGAGTCAAAGCAGGACGGAGAATTCAAAAACACAGACGGGAACTATGTTACCCTACCAACCCACAGCATTCTGGTCAGCAACAAAAACTACATGTTAAACTTTGCAACGTTACACTTTGGAACACACGATCTATGAAGAACAAGTCACATATGATCTGCGACCTGGTAGCTTCTCACCATATTGACATACTTGCAGTAACAGAAACTTTGTTAACTGGTGATGTTCGTGACAATTGCTGCTTGGCTGATCTTAGCTCTTCCTTGCCATCACACCAATTCCTGCACCTGTCTTTGAGAACATGGCTACTTTCCAAAGCACTGAAGCATGCACACATCTCTCCGCTGCTGAAAGCAGACAGACTTAACCTAGAGGAATTGAAGAGCTATCATCCTGTGGTGCATCTGAAGTTCCTTGGGAAGACAAGGAGGAGAACTACGGGGAGTGACTGTGATTCACTGCTTTCTCATTTTAACAACGTGCATGCTCAACAGTATTCTAGATTGCCATCCATGCCCCAGTGAAAGCTTGAGTTATAATCTTGTGACCACACTCTCCTTGGTACACTGACGAACATTGTACTACTAATTAAGAGCGGCCTAGGAGTGAATGGAACTGGTTGAAATCTGCTCTGACAATGGACAGGGAATCATATAAGTTCAGATGCACTCATTATGCACATCTCCTTTTTTGGCCAAATCTGAATTTCACATTAATCGTTGGTTGGTGTTAACTAACATGAGCTCTTCCACATAGTTGAGAAGCTTTCATCTCCTGATGATGCTCATCTGACCTTCAACTCATAGGATAGTGATTGGGTCATTGGATCAATCCAGTTATGTCTAACTGATGTTAAATCATGGTGTGATTTAAATAAATCTTGAGTGATCGCAAGACTGAGGTATTGCATTCATGTCCAAGTTCAATTCTGTTCCAATTTCACCAGCCATTACCATTGTAGAGTCTGGGATTAATCCAGTAGGTCTTTGGTCGTAATCGGGGCGTTACAATGGATTCCACTCTTACTATGACTGCTCATGGTAATTATGTGTGCAAGTCTGCTCTGCTGGGTATTAGGAAAATTGGACATCTTCTACTGTCAGACTTGTGCATTTTTTAATTATTTATTTCTTGTTTACCCTGGGTTTACCTGCTCAGTGAAACACACACTGTTTTCCAGAGGTTCCCAGTAATTACAATATGAATTATGAAGGATGGTGCTACACGTGACCAAGTAGCAGGCTTTCATGGGCGCCCTTTGGCAGCCAGCCGCATCAACCTATATATGCTCACAAAGCACAGCTTAAGATCGGAAGTGTTTGGTTTTTGTGGAGGGAGGAAAACCGGAGAACCCGGAGAAAAAACCCTTGAAGCATAGGAGAGAACCAAACGCACAACTCTACTCACATATGACCCAAGCTGGGATCGAACCTGGGCCACATTGGAGAGAGGCGAGTGCCTAACGCACTTTGCCACCTATGCCCCACCCCCCCCATTCATTTGTTACATCTCGGCTTGATGACTGCAATAGCGCTCCGCACTAATGATGTCACAAAATCCCAGGATGTTAGACAAACATTGTCTCACACACATAGTGTACACCCACGCACACCCACCCCCACACACACATTTGCATGGTTGCAATATTTGTCTGAGATCGGGTGCTATTTTTAGCGCAAGTGTGGAGCGCTATTCTCTGTTTCATGGCTTGCTGGAGAAGGAGATAAGCAAGTTGCAGCAAATGCAAAACATTGCAGCTTGTTTGGTTTTATGGGTGTCTCGTAGAACACCAATCTCCCCAAAATCTTAAAGGAGCTTCACTGGTTGCCAATGAGGGAAAGAATCGTCTATAAGTTGTTGCTGGTATACCTATAAGGCAGTTCATTATCAAGCTCCTCACTACGCTCCTCACTACATAAGTGACCTTATACAGCTGCCTAGGCCAGTCAGGAACTTGTTTTCCTCTAATGAAGTAGCTCCTGCCTCCTAGCTCTTACCCACGCACTAAGTTCTCAATGATCCTTCTCCTATGCCTCAGTTTCTCTCTGGAACAACCTATAAAGATTACCATAAACATTATTACCATAAACATTATGTTTAATCATGTACTTCTCTCCGATACAGGCTGCTTACGGTAGACTGACAGATTTCATCTTAATAGCACCTAAACTTAGAAATCTTATTGTCTTGGACTTTTCTGAAATATTTAAATGTAACAAAGCATAAGAAGTACAAATGACAGTAATGAAATACGGTTAGCTTTCTTATTAATCCTAAAACAAAATTTGCAAAACAAAAATAAACTTGTGTATGTTTCTGTTTGACAATGATATCATGAAATTCCTGGCTGGAGCATGGTGACCTACTCCTCAATCAATCAATAGATAAATTAAGGCGGTTGCCCGTGGTCTCCACTGGTGCCGCTCCCACCACAGCCCGCCTTTCCAGTGCTGCTGCTTTCAGTTCGGTGATATCACACCCTGACCATACCTTGATGTTGCCCACCTTTGGTCGGCCTACAGAGTGATGACATCCCTGTGGCATCCCCATCTACAACAGCAGCAGCCTGACCACCTTGCCGAACAACATGGCTCAACCAAGCTGCTTTCCATTCTATCACAGCACCATCAATCGGCAGGTCACCGATCATCTCCATCAGTCTTTCATTGGTCACATGGTCTTGCCAATTGATGTTGAGCAGATAGTTTGGCCGAAATGTTTGAAGGACCACGACCCAGCACACCCAAAACCAGGAACGAGTATAAATTGAGACCATGCACGCAAGTGTCTTCAACAAAGAGAGCCATGCACCGAATCTACATCGCTCCACTTCTTTTGAGAGAGGATAGCCCTCATTTCATTATTCCTTCCGTCAGGGAATCTTTGAGATCTGCAAATGCCCGCAACAGAGATAACACAGCCAGATCATCACCTCACCATTGCCAATACGGACATGTTCAAATTGGGTTGTCAACTTGTCCTCCAAATAGTTAACTCCAATAGAGAGGGCCCTTCTCTCCAAGGGACTTAATGTTGTCATCACCATGTCATGGACCATTAAAACAGCTTAATATTAATAACCTCCGAAGGATTACATCACCAGGGATATGCAAAATGCCATTAAATCCTTGAGGGAAGGTTAAGGTAGCAAGATTCTACCTGTTAACAAAAGATGCGCAAGATGAAAAACCTAGTCCGTCTGGACCATACAAGACCCCACTAATATTTCAGTAAACGCACCAGCAACCTATCAACAGTCCAGAAATCTAGTGTCATTGATGACCGAACATACAAGAAACTCAAACCAACACACAAACCAGCCTCCTAGGATGTATGGATTGCCAAAGATCCATAAACGTGATGTTCCAATGCGCCCCATTGTCTCAATCATCAATATGTTTCCTTACAAATCAAGCCAACAACATCTTAATAATAATTAAAAATAATTTGGGAGGCTAATCATCCTTACTGGCAGCTGGAGTGCTGAATTGCGAAGGATGCGACTTCAATGTGATTGAGTAGCAGGCTTTCATGGGCGCCCTTGGCTGCCAGCCACATCAACCCATATATGATCACGGAGTACTGCCTGAGATCGAAAGTGTTTGATTTTTGTGGAGGGAGGACACCAGATCACCTGGAGAAAAACCCTTGTAGCAAAGGAGAGAACCAACGCACAACTCTACTCACATATGACCCAGGCCTGATTCGAACCCGGGACACATTGGTGAGAGGCGAGTGCCTAACGCACTTGCCACTAACCGGCCTTACCAAGTACACCATACAGAGCTCTAGTTCATTTGTCGACTTCACTGTGGGCAATCCATCAGCGACAATGAAACCATTGTTTCATTTGATGAGATTTTACCAATGCTTTCATCAAGGCTGTGTGCCAAGCAGCCAATCGACATCTCCACACTCTGGACTCACACACCTGCCCAAGTTACTGACTTTCTCAAGTTCATCCTCCAGTCCACATACTTCTTGTATGATGAGTCTTCTATTAACAAACATATGATAAACAGAAGGAGAGGCTATGGCCAGCCTAGTTAGTGTCTGTGTTCATTGCCAATCTTTATGTGGAAGCCTTTGAGGAGAAGGCTCAATGTAACTGTCCCGCAGGTTTTCACCCTGTGAGTGTGGAGGCATTATGTTGACGACACCTCTGTGATTGTACTTCGATTATTAGAAACCCTCCATCATTTTCACAATAGAACATGAGAAGGAACAAGCTATCACCTTCCTCGACATTCTTGTTCACATCAGGATACCCAACAGACAGCACACTACCAAAGTCTTCCTGAAAGCCACAAACACTGATCAGTACCTTACATGTGATTCCCACCAACCAGGATCATTGAAGAGAGGAATCATCAAATGCCTCATGGACAGGGCCATCCGAATTCTACTTCGATATCACCTAGCACTTTGGCCTTACTTGAGATTGCATCTGATGTCACCACCACTGGTGTCACATTTACAATAGGAGACTTTGGAGAACCGGGGCCAATTTCATATAACTTTTAAGCACAAAAATTTGCTTAGCACAAAAATGTTTCGCCCAATAAAACAAACCATCATTGAAAAATCCATTTGATATTCATGGTCAGCGAACAACAGCCAAAGAACATCACAAGTGATACACAACACGTGGAAATTTGGTTGTTTACCCTGTTTTTATTAAGACGGAAATGTCATGCTTAGCACATTTTTGTGCTTAACAGTTTTATGAAATTGGCCCCTGGTCTTCAAGTCAACAGTGCACGCACACGGAATTGTGAGTAGCACGCGTTGTTTTGTGCATGTGTACGCGTGTGTGCGCGTGCGCTGTTGACTTGAAGACCGGTTCTCCAAAGTCTCCCATTGACAAACTCACCAAAACGAGCAAAGTGGGCAAGCCACGTGCTAGCATATCCCTGACGTCATGCCACGTACAAGACAATGTACTTTGTGTTGTAAAATGTTTAAAAACGTATCTGCATAGCATGAAGGCCGTAAAAAGCAACAAAAGAAGATTATTTCTAAGTTATGTTCCAGCGCACAAGGCTATAGGTGCTGAAACTATAGGCCGCTGGATTAAAGGTACTTTGAAGGCAGCAGGTGTCAATACTGATCGTTTTACTGCTCACAGTACTAGATCTGCATCATGCAGTAAGGCATACACATGTATATGCACAAGGTGAAACTAGATGTAATTATGAGAACAGCCGGTTGGTCAAACAGTTCAACTTTTGCTACAAAATGCATCGTGGATAACTCTGTTTGCTAATATGCCGTTCTGAATACGGATTAAGCCTTATTTGATTTTTATTAGTGCTTGTGTCCAAACTGACACAGGACTTTATTTTCCAAGATTAATTTCTACTGTGTTAATAACAGTATACCAAAAGTCGCAAATTGGAGTTGTGAAAATTGAAGATCATGAAATATTATATGAGTTCTATGTGTTGATATTAATCAAGTTCACTGTGAGAATACAGTGATTGTGTAGGGGCCTAAAGATTAATTTCCTTTTCATGTAGTCAACATCCTTTGGTATGAATGCTGTACACATGTACTTAACATGCCTTCGGAAGGGTTTTGCAGTCTAGGGGGCTCTAAACAAGTAAGGTTGAAGTGCTAGGTGATGTTGAAGTAAAATCAAAAAATAAAACAAAATGAAATTGAAATTGAATTATACTGTAATTCTACCGAGACATCGCTAGCACTGAAGGACTTACGTTTCCCCCCTTTATGCTTGATTTCTTTGAGGCTATGACTGCAAACAGGGTGGCCTTATTTAGGCATGCTCCTTGCTTAACAATGAGCTCTCTCAAGTGTGACGTTGAAATACCTGTGGCAGAAGCAATCTCGAGTAAGTCCTGCAGCATGTTCAGTGCTAGTGATGTCTAGGTAGAATTATAATCAAACTTCAATTTCATTTCATTTTGTTTAATTGTTAAATCGTCTGCCATCTCCGCTGCATGTACCCAATACAGCACTCATAGGCATGCTGTCTCCAGATTGGATGGAGCATGTTCCAACCAAGAAAGGTGTTGACATCATTAACTTATTTGCATTGGTGATGATGTGTAGGGGGAGACTTGCCAACGGCTATTATGCATGCGTAATCAAAGCGATGTGTGAACGGCACAATGAGCAAGACAGGAATACATGATAATAAACTAATAGACTAAAACAGGAACCTGTTGCCCAGCAGCAACTCTCCTTCTGCACGTTATCAGTTTAAACTGCATTATGCACAGAGTACCATGTGTAGCGCCCTCTGCGAGAGGAATAGCACAATTTGATCAAACCATCCAGAAATATATGTCGGACGATTTTGATTAAACACATACACTCTAGTTTGTATGAATATGAAACTTCACATACACATTCTTAAATACAGCAATAACACATTGGAAGACTCTCATCTGTTTTCATTTTCTGTTTTACTAGGTCTTTAAGTTGGTTTCAAACATTTCAGTTCCCTTTACTATGAACCTTGGGACAGAGGCATGACTCCTGAACTCCCCCCCCCCCCCCAATAAGTCCAAAGTCTTCACCTTTTAACAAAACTCACAGTGAAAAGTGAACAAAGAAAAACTGACTGGAGTGGGATTCGACCAGCAACCTCCGGAATACTGTACCGGCATTCTAACAACTGAGCTATCCAGTCCAGTGTTGGTGGTGTCCCTAAAAGTCAATTATCTTAGTTCCTTTGGCAGTCAGAAACCATGAAATTACTCACAAACGGCTATATCTCAAGGATTATTTTTAAGATACACACAGCATTAGCAATGCTGCTACCTGAGAAACAGTACATGGGGGATCACTCAAAAAGGATGCGGCTTTTTAATCAGTATAATCATCAAATAACCACAATGGACTATTAATCTCAAGTCATTGGAAAGTGAACAAAGAAAACTTGACTGGAGCAAGATTCGAACCAGCGACTCAACGGAAAACCGTACTGGCACTCTACCAACTGAGCTATCCCGTCCTACATTGGTGGTGTCCCTAATAGTAAATTATCTTTGTTCATTTGGCAGTCAGAAGCCAAAGATCTTGAAAGCCAATAAGCTTCTAGTCCTTGAATTTTCTTACAATGTTATTATGGCAGTGAATGAAAAACAGTTAGCTTTCAATCTGAGAAATCACTCAAAGGATGTGACATTTTTCTATAAAGGTGTAAAACAAAAATTTGTAATGGTCACAGAACAGCTCTCGCACTTTGTCTGATCAAACATGTACATGAAATAGTAAACCTGTGAAAATATGAGCTCAATCGGACATCTGAGTGACAAGAAAATAGCAAAAACCTGATTCAATTTTCTTATAAAACATAAAGAATGGTTTTCATCTTACCCCGAAATCAAAACTGTTTTCGGTCATTGTTTGACTTATTTCTGGATAAAGACACCATTTCAGGCGGAAATATTTTAACACTATGTTTCTACCAGCACCATCTTCATACCCTAAAAGTAAAAACATAAATCTGTGAACATTTTCTGTTTGGGTATGTTACCAATCCTGTACTGTACCTTTAATCAATAACCACAAGGGAAACTGACTTGTTGTTAATGTTGCGTGTATCTTAAATGATCCTTGGGATATAGCGTTATGTGAGTGGTTTCATGGCTTCTGACTGCCAAATGAACAAAGATAATTAACAATTAGGGACACTGCCAGCGTAGGCGTTGGATAGCTCAGTTGGTAGAGTGCCAGTGCGGTGTTCCGACGGTCACTGGTTCAAATACAGCTAAAAAATTGTGTTCAACTTTCAATGACTTACAATTAATCCAGTCAGTTTCCCTTAAAATGATTAAAACTCAAACTGTTTATTTTTGGAAATAACCCCCTCAACATAATTTGAGTCAAACACAAAGGATTTTACCCAAACCAAACTGCGCCCTCCCATTGTGTCCGCCATACTTCAATAGGGCTAATAGAAACGTCTCTGGATTGAACTGGGCCACCACATGTATCACATCATTTACATTTTGTCCAGTCCCATGAGATACAGCCCAAGACTGCATGATCTTCAATCATTCCATGCAATTTTGTGTTTATTTTGTAATGAACTTTAAAGGTAATATCATACTTTGGTTTTTGTCAAAGAAATACAAATTCATGGGCAAAAATATCAAGACAGATACAGTAAAAGTCAACATTCAGTCCCATACGGTGCCCACTTTTTGAGAAAACAGTGAAAAACGGCCACAGCATTTCTTAAGTCTTTTCGCTTTGATTTTTGATCTTTTAAAAGATCAAAAAGAATTTCGGTCGTTGTTTTACTAATTTCTGGATAAATACACCAGTTCATGCGGAAAAATTGTAACAGTATGTTTCTACCATCACCATCTTCCTACCCTGTACGTTATACGTAAATCTGTGAACATTTCTGTTTTGGTTTCTTACCAAAGTATGATACTACCTTTAAAAGTAGACACAAGTACATATTTTCTGTGATCTAGATTTATAACATCACTTCTGATAGCCAGACCAACATGTTAAAATCTGCAGCACGCAGACTATATGTAAATTTGCCAGACCACATAACTCCAGGTTTCTTGAGTGATGCCACCATTTCAAGAAGTCATTCAATCCCTGTTCTTGAATAACAGCAGGCTATGATGTGCTTTCTGAGTCTTTCTCTTCAGCTTCAGTGTAGTGCCTGTACTCTGGTTTGAGTTCCCACATTTGTTTGTGCGGTGCCCTCATGTTATATATACCGATCTCTTTCAGGATCTCTTTAAGGTATGGCTGAAAGAAAAAGTACAAATTACAATAAATGTTTAATTATGCAATTTAAGCAGTTAGATGTTTGTATGGATTTATATTATAATTAGCTTAAATAGGGTATTAGGGAGACAGGTTAGCATCTGAAAGTGAACATCTGGGAGACATCGAGTATCAGGGAGACAGGTTAGCATCTGAAAGTGAACATATGGGAGACATCGAGTATCAGGGAGACATTTCAATTTCTCCCTGAGATGTCAGCTTCCTTTCAAAGACATTTTGAATAGAGGACAGAGAATGCTCTCAGTATGAACATCTGTTACAAATGTATTGGTTTGGAAGATGTTTAGAAATGGTTAAGTAAAGTTTTGTGCTTGACCCTAGAGCATCAAGCCAGTTACCCAGTTAGGCCAATAGCGCTGCGCACTTGCAATAAAAATAGCACCGAACCTCAGACAAACATTGCAACTGGCCATATGCAAACGTGTGGTGAGTGGGGGTATGTGTGCGCACGCATGCATGGTGTGACGTCATTAGTGTGGAACGCTATTAAAATATTCCTATTATTAAATATCCTATTATTGCACCTCATTGTTTTTCCCTGCTGAATGCTTTTCTTACTAGAGCCAAGTCTCAAGGGTGAGTGCTTATTATGTTATATTCTCTCAGGGCATCCCAATTGCTTCTGGTTTTCTGTCACCCCTGATGGTGATTAAGTTACACATTTCTGCATCAGCCCAGAGCCCATGTCTTTTTGTTACTTTCTAAGTTTCTTTCTCGAGTATGTAAGCAGGGCATCACGTGTCTGTCGAAATCAGACGTGCCATTGCAATGTTGAGCAAAATCACCATCTCGTGGTTGACCCCAGCCAGGTATGCTGGAGTGGTAGAAGATGTCACAAGGGGGCGAATCCGGTGTACGAGTCAAATACTTTGGTCATGTATTCAGCTCGCATGGCATCTCTCCAGACAAGAAGAAAGTCAACGCAATTCGACAAGTTCCTGATCCAACCAACGCGAGCGTAGTCAGAAGTTTCCTTGGTCTGGAAACGTATTGTAGCCGATTCATCCCAGATCTTGCCACCATCTCTGCCCCACTGCACGAGTTGACCAAGAAAGACTCAACCTGGACATGGGGACCTGAACACCAGCTAGCACTCAAGCAGATTCGTGAATGAGTTGTACACTGTTGTACAATGGCCTACTTCGACCCTAGCAAGAAAACTTAACTGCTTGTGGATGCCAGCCCTGTCGGCCTTGCTGGTATTCTTGCACAACGCAACGACAAAGATGAACTGTTGATCGTTGCTCGCCAGTCGATCTCTGACACCCGTTGAACAACGGTATTCACAGACGGAACGTGAAGCCCTCGCCATAACATGGGCGATACATCACTTCCATCTCAATGTGTATGGCAGCTCCTTCCTCTTATCACAGATCACAAGCCATTTGTCCTGCTATTCAATAACCAGCACAGACGAGCACCAACATGCATCGAATGCTGGTTATTGAGGTTGCCATACCCAAGTCAGTCACCCTCGAGAAAATCTGCACAGCCACTCGGGATGGCCCAGTTCTTCAGTAGATCATTGATGCAGTTATCACTCAAAGCTGGGACACAATCTTGCGACAACCCCACAACCACGAGACCCTTGCGTACCTCAAGAGTCTTCACAAAGTATGCGGTGAAGTAACACCAACTTCTGATCGCGATCTGCTGCTTTGTGGAAATTGCATCGTAATACCACAGGCGCTCACCCAAACGATCATCGATATTGCCCACGAAGGACACCAGGGCATCACAAAAACTAAACAGTTGCTTTGTGAGAAAGTATGGATCCCCAATATGGACACACTTGTGGACAACACAGTTGACAGTTGTGTGAGTGCCATACTGAGCACTTGTCAGTTGACAACTCGAACGACACGGGAACACCACTTACGATGTCTGCACTCCCAGATGGCCCATGGCTCGAGGTCAGCATCGATTTCTGTGATCTTCCAACAGGTGAATATCTCCTCGTAGTCATAGACGATTACAGTAATTTTTCTGAAATCAAGATAGTAACATCCACCTCAGCCCGTTTGGTCATTCCCAAACTGGATAGTATCTTCGCCACGTTAGGAGTTCCAAGGGTAGTACACTCTGACAACGGACCACCCTTCAACAGCACCAAGTTTTCGTCATTGGCAGATTACTTTGGGTTCCATCATCGGAAGGTCACCCCACATTGGCCCCGTGCCAATGAGTAGGTAGAACGGTTCATGAAAACGATAAAAACAAACATATCGCACTGCTATCAACGATGGAACACCATGGAAACAAGCTCTCTAGAAGTTCCTGAGATATTAGCATGCTGCTTCGCTTGGTAATTTCGCTTGGTAAACAGGAGTTGCACCTGCAACACTACTCTTCAGCAGACCCCTTCGCACTCGTCTCCCCGAGACCACGCAAAAATCTCGAACTAAATCAGTGAGATCACGCGACAAACAGAAGAAAGCTGTGATGAAACAATATGCAGACACCAAAGAGCATGTACATCCCAGGAACATTGACATTGGTGATACAGTCCTTCTGCGACGCGATGGACTGGTTGCTAAACACCAAACCCCATACCATACTCACCCCTACACAGTCACTGCCAAGAAAGGAACTATGGTAACAGCTCAGTATGGCACTCACACAATGACATGCAACATCTCGCGATACAAACGCATCAACACCAAAACACCAACCCAACAGGATCTCGAAGGATCTGACATTGATGACACAAACAACCCAATTCATACTCCCATCCAACCACCTCCCACACGGGAGGGAAATGGCTGTGAAGTCCAGTGATGCTTTCCATAGCAAGCGAGAGAAAGGGAACAAAGGCACGTACCAGCTTACCAACAGAATTCTATAGGTGGTTGGTAAGCAGAAATGTGAACAATGGAGCATCAAGTAGCAATATAAGCCTAACACAAAAGGTTTGTTATATCATCATTGTTCAGGTATAAAGACTGTGAAAAAAGTGGTAGGAAGGAGTCTTATAGATTTTGCCAAATGACAATTGTAACTGGATACGGGAGAAATAATAATAAAAAATAATGCCGACAATTATAGACAAAATCCAGTATGAAATATCTCAGTGAATTGTTTGGCAGTCCAACCCAAAAAGAAAGTGAAAAAGAAAGATAGGAATTGACCCAATTCTCCATGGTTGAGCGAACAGAGACTATAGACAATACCCCGTGGAAACACAGGAGTCCGATGATGTATTCCAACACAACTGGCCGTATCCAAGCTTGAAAATCCACATCAAGGCTACAGCCAGACATGGCAAGTCTAAACGTCACCCGCCACCCAAATTATCCAAAGCAGCGTTATATACCGTCATCCGCAACTGAGAATATCTTGAATGAGGCGTCATCCGTCACTGGTGCCATGAAGTGCGACACCTTCTCATGTCATCCGGCAAATTTTCACTCGTTTTCTGAGAAACCCTATGGTGGTTTATCATGTCCTCCGGAATTGAAAATAATTTTTTTTGGCGAGATATCTCGTCATCCGTAACGAACTGGTTAATAGAATATTATAGTCTTGAGATCCATCATGTTGTATCCGTCCAATGCACTGTGGCTGAACAAATCATCAAAACCAAACAAAAATCACAAGAGCTACTCTTGCACTACAAGGCATGCAAACACAGAGTCAGAACACCCCTCATGGTCACCTACACCCATCAGCTCAAATCACTAAAGGATATCATACATGAACTGAACCTCATCCTAAGACAAATCTACAAGGAAAAGCCTTTAATTGCATACGAGCAACCACGTAATCTTCAATCCCTCGTGGGAACTTCCTCAAAGTACACTCTCATAAGGTGCACGTTGCATCAAGTCTACTTTGCCTAAAGCCCATCAGACATCAAACATCCGCTCCTCCAAGACAAAGTTAAACAGCACTTCAACAAGAAAAAAGGGCAGGACTCAAGATTTAGTGAAGATGGCACCATTTCCAGGTTGCTAATCTGTTGGTTTCAGCTACAGAAAATCATCACAGTGTACCAGATTCATACATTCATTCATTCATACCAGTGCAGTACACGGTACATTCAATCTCCATTTGAATGGATGTGCACATGTGTCTTTATGTCGTCTCATAATGTAAAAAGTGAAATGAAAATCAGTTTGGAAATGTTTATAGGTTGACACATCAAATAACATACAGTAATGCAGTTGTTAATCCAATATCCAGCATTGTGCAACAGTTGGTTATTTAAGTTTACTTACACTTGGTTGCTGTGTGATTCGTACCAGATCCTTAAATGCATAGTACTGGTGTTTCTCAAAGGCATTAAAAAGGATGTCTTGAACTTTGTCTTTATCCATTCTTGCTTTCTTCCCTTCTTCCTTCTTCCGTCTATCATACTCAACCTGTATCAAGACAATTAGATAGTCAAGTGTCAATTTCATCCAATAACAAAATCATTGCAAAGATCAGAGGCCTCTTTAAAGATTTGACACTTAAACTGGACATTGGGTGCAGGCGCGGTTCTAGAGCCAACATTTTTGGGGGGCTAGAAGAGCCATTATTTTTTTTTGGGGGGCGAGACGATCCAATATTTTGGGTTCTTCTAACACTCGCTTCTGCTATGTGCCTATGTCTTATTAGGGGTCGAAAAACATGCACATTTATGTAATTGGCGCTTAATAACTGAACAAATCCAGTATTTTCAAGATTTTTTTTTTTCACTTGCATTTTTTTAGGGGGGCTAGACAAAATTGTAGCCCCCCCCGTAGAACCGCGCCTGATTGGGTGACATTAATTATGAGGATTTTAAAAGTGCCTTTTAATTGTGAAGTGCATCAAAGGTCCAATACTTTATATCAAAAGAAAGAAACTAAATATAATTTGGTCAAAATGTGTTAACCTGTATATGCTATAAAAATGTGTGCAAAAATGTGAGTTTTTCATTTACTTGCACAATGCAAATGTTTTGAATTATGAACTGACCAAGGTGAAGAATTCAATAGAACTATTCATCATTCATTTTGTTTTCATTTTATCTGTTCTGCCAACTAAACGCTATCCTGGGAGCCTTAAGAAAAGAAATATGTCTCCTTTATAATGTTACTTAATTCATAGAAATATTGCTCATTTAATCAAATTTCAATCAAAATGACCCATTTTACACTTACAGACATTGAAATTATTGGTTAATCAGATTTGTACTGCCTGTGTATCCACTATGGTTATTACATCCGATGCACACACTGCAATTTTCTCTGCAATGTCAAACAGTGTTAAAAATGCTATGATGTTAATTCTAAAATAATATGCAACACTTTTTGGACTGGAGACATATTACTGTATGAAAGACAGGCTGATCACCAACTGACCAAACATCCCAACAAATAAACAAACAACAAAAATCCTTCATATGCAAGTCATTGCTACTCAAATTGAGCATCCCTGAAAATAGTATAATATGGACAAAATTTAGAATTGCACACTGAAACCATTTAAACAAGGAATCTTGACTGAACTAATAGGGCTCTGCACTCGAGCTATTTATAGAATACGCCTTTTATATCGACAGCTATAGTTACCTGGATGTTCGGACAAATTTCACAACATTTCCGTGTAAGTTAATTGGGCAAAGTGTGACTTGTGTGTCCGAACATCTGAATGTGACGTCACGAGCGCGGAGCCCTATTCTCACACTATTCACAGGATATGCAAGAACTTAATAAATATTTCCAGGCAGCCATCAGCCTGAAACAACAAGGCTGTTGCTGATATAAATGATGCTACAATGCAAATACATGTAAACCTATAAACTTGCATAATAACTGGACTTACATTGTATGTGTGATTCATGATGGGTTTAAAGGATTGGACAACCCTTTCCTCTAATTTGGTCATCCTATTTGGTTTATGTGCATTCTCGATGTGTTTCCTAGTCAAAACAAATAAAACAAACTGTTAAACAATCTATAAATCATAAAATAGGCTTGCATACAATGCATAATAAAAATCCTTATTATAACTTGTGCAATACATACAGTAAACTCCAGCTAAGTTGGTACGCTTGGGACTCAAGAAATTATGATGACTTACGCGAATGCAGACTTGTGCTACAAGTCATCTTGCTGACTTACACGTACATGTACACATGCATTGCCTATGTACATTATGATTCCTTGCATTAATAGCGCTCCGCACTAATGACGTCACAAAATCCCCGGATGTCAGACAAACATTGTTAGACAAACATTGTTTCACACACGTAGTGTACATGCAAGCGCACACGCACACCCATTTTGCATGGTTGCAATGTTTGTCTGAGATCCGGTGCTATTTTTAGCGCAAGTGCGGAGCGCTATTCAATGACTTTGATTTACCCTGGTTTATCTCCACTTCCATTGTCAATCCCAGCTAATTTGTTGGGCTGCAAATTTGATAATTGATAACCATGTGCCTAGAAGTATGAAGCAAGGACGGCCGTAGTTCGGAAGGAATATTTTACAGAGATCTAAAACTGAAATTACAATGCATACATCGGTGCATGGAAGTAGAAATAGATCGATGTAACACTCGGTACTCCAACTGTATTTTCGCGCCACATGTGTTTGATGTCAGAATATTCCATGTTTTTCTTGCTTTTGTGGGATCACCAAAGTAGGTCATTGTTCGTGAATTCATTAATCGGAATACCGGATCCAGACCAAAAAACTTGGTCAGCTTCTAGAACAAAACTTCTGTGATGACTCAGCCCTATTTCTATTCCATATAATGCAAACAATGTTATGCACACTCTGTCTCAAAGTAGAAGGGAACAAGTCAACCATGTTCAAAATGTTGTCAAGGCTAGATATTAACCTGAAACATTCATTTCTAGAATCAAACCAAATTTGTATTTTTCCAGGCTAAAAGACAAAAACTTCAGAAAGCTGTAGCTGAAGCAAACTTCATCTCAATTGAAAAACAGATGCATTGACAACAGATGCTGAAATTGTGTATATCAGATATTCCATTGATGGTACCCCTCACACAGATTTAGTAGAAGTGAAAAATGTGGTCACTGCTGACACAAATGAAATCAAGCAAGCAATCATTAAAAGCTTGCAAACAAATCTTGGCATTGATGAAACAGTTCTTGAGAAGAAACTTGTTGGCTTCAGTAGTGATGGAGCACCAGTTATGCTAGGCAAAAACAATGAGTAGCTAAACTTCTTAGGGACAAGTTCCCTGTTCTCCGGGCAGTCCACTGCACTGCTTATAGGCTTGAACTTGCATTCAAAGATGCTGTGAGCATAACGCTACTGTACATACCTCTAAGAACCCTGCTTCTTAAGTTATACATGTACTTATTCTACAAAAACAGTTCCAAAAATTGAAGCGGCCTGAAAGAAGCTGCGAAGGTCTACAAACAGACAGCTGTAGTTCCAACATGTGTGGGGGCACAAGGTGAACAAAGAAAAATTAACTGGAGAGGGATTCGAACCGGCAGCCTCCTGAATACGGTACAGGCGCTCTACCAACTGAGCTATCCAGCCCTACGTTGGTGGTGACCCCAATAGTCAATCATCTTTGTTCGTTTGGCAGTCAGAAGCCATAACACTATGCACACACCGCCATACTCCAAGGATCATTTCATCGATATGCATAAACAACATCTCTTGGGGAAAGACTAATGTAATAAGACCAACAAAAAAACCCAAATGGACAGAGCGCATGCAGTTACTGGTATTGATGTGCTCATCCAGAAGCCCATCTGTGATTGAGCACATGGTGGTGTATTGCAAATAAAATGTAGTCTAACCAAAGACAGACGTTTTGGCAACTGCAGCTAAGGAAACCTATACTAAGCACGATTTTGTTTTAATGCTGACTTACACAAATTAATTTTTGTAGTTTTGTGAAAAAGGACCAAGAAGAACATGCCGACTTATGCAAATTGACGACTAATAAATGCCGACTTAGAAATTGAATTTTCAATGGAAATGCATAACAGACTATTGGGACTGTTGCCAAGAGGCTGACATAGACGATATGACGGGTTACACATTGCCGACTTTGCTGGAGTTTACTGTATTGCAATAGCTTCATGTATCCTGGTTGTCCTGGGGAAAGGATGGCAACATCAACTTCAAAGCCTGCTCCTATCTTCACTATCGTAATTAAATGAAGCAATCACATCAACTTCCATTCATCTTTAATCTTGAATGATTTGATTATAGAGGTATCTGACTCCCATTTCAGACAGGTGTTCCAGCGTCACGCTGAACCAATGGGAGACTTTGGAGAACCGGTCTTCGAGTCAACAACGCACGCGCACGCACAACGGCGCACACGCAAAACAAAGCGCGTATGCTGACAATTGCGTGCGCTGTTGACTTGAAGACTGGTTCTCCAAAGTCTCCCGTTGAAAGGCAAGATTTGAATTAAGTACATGTACATAGAAAGTTTGACATCTGAAACAATTAGGAGCGACCAGGCACGCCTGATGCCGAAAGATCAGCGGTCTGGGTCGTTCAGTACGGTGCTAGAGTGACATTGTTTCAGACCTCACTCTAGTCATGAGCCGAACTAAACTACAGAACTAGTATAGGCTTGCACCACACTATACTGCGAGGCGTTCTGCATGTGATGTAAGCAAGGTTTTTTGTCCCGAAAAGTGGGGTGCTAGATTATGGGTATAAAATACCTCATTTTTCAATATATGTACACTGTTGTTTGGCACAAACAGTGATAAACAGGTTGAGTTTTATAACAATACAGATGTATGTATAAACTTGATATGAGTTTTGATTACAGTAAACCTTTAAATGTTTCATACACTGGATAAAGTGGTGTCCGACAGTTCTGCCTCATATTTCTCTGGATGCTGACTTCCAAATGCATAAAAACAATCAAGGCAACAAATCAAATGAAACTTGATGATAATCAAGCATTAATTAATCCAACCAACCAACCAACCTTTTCATCTGCATATAATGGTCATCAGCCAGTGGTCTGCACTCTAATCTGGAAGCCACTTTACCTTCAACTACAAGATCTAAATGAATATCAATGACATCAACACATTGTTACTACATTACGATAACAAAACAATTGCTTCAAGGGGAAGATATGAATATCTTATTCATGCTGCATGGTTGCCATCTGGTATGACTAGAGTAAACTCCAGTGTTGGAGTACTTGTACTCAAACTCGAGTACAACTCGAGTACCACTTGGCCCGTACTCGGTCATAAGCACTCGGAAGAAAACAAGTACTCAGCCCGTACTCGTAATTTCGTACTCAGACTCGTCCCCGAACTCGATAAATTGTACTCGGTGAACTCGAGCCCAGGTACAAGTACTCGAAAGAAATGTAAGATTTTTTTAATATAAATTTTTCGATACTAAACTTATAAAATAATGATTAATGTATTGCGTTATCGACTAGCGCATGCAAGTACCCCAGACAGCGCACATTTTTGTATCGTTCTACCGGTATTCCTATGGAACACTACAAAAATACCAGCGAATAAATTGCAACCTTCTTTCCATGGGCCACATTTTGCATTCATCACATGCGGCATTTTCTAATAAGTGCGTCACATTATTTTAATAATGAGCGCACGGCGCAATGTTTTAGTTAAAATGTACTCGGGATGTACTCGATGTCTTGTACTCGACCTTGGCCTGTACTCTGACTCTGAAAAACTCGAACTCGTTTTTTGGGGTCTAGAACTCGATTAAGAAGTACTTGGACTCGGCCCGTACTCGGCACTGAGTGTACTCGGAAAACTCGGTATTCGAATTTTGGTACTCGACTACAACACTGGTAAACTCCTAGACCAATTCAAAGCTTCATCTTATGCACTTTTTATTCACAAACCTGGTTTAGATGATTCCCCATGCTCAGATATATCTGTATACAAGAGAAAGGTTCAACACAATCATCTTTATAAAGTAGGAATTTTTCAATATTATACTTCCCAAATTAGATACATACTAACTTTCAAACCATTGGGTTGATAAAAGAATTAAAAATAAAGACAGAATTGTTAAAAATCACATTATTTTATTTAAATCATATTTGTTTATTTGATGCAAGTAATTACTTGCTACAAACTGCCCATCAACCAAAATAATGACCTGAAATATATGGAAGGAGTAAGAAGGGCCTGATGTTTTGAGACTAGCAGGATCTTTTTCAAAGGCTAAACGACAAGAGGCAAGAACATGTTAGTATAAAACTAAAGATACATATACATTGATGAGAGGATCAGAACAAAGAGGGACACAGTGACCAGGGAAACAGGGAAAGCATGCAATAAGGCTGAAAAACCACAAAGAGAGGATAGAGGTGGCCAATTGTGGTAAGGGAAGAGGACAAATGGGTGTGGGGGTGTGTGGGGTTTGGGGGGTGGTAGGCAAGATCAAAGGTTGATACTAACAACCTGTCAATCTCTAGACCCAACCACTGATGTTCCACACATGGTGTTAGATGAAATTAAGAAGATGTCCAGTGACGTACATGTACCAACTGGGAAAGGAGAAGACACTTTCAAAGCTCATCCCAGGGTTCTCCCCATGTAAAAACTTGAGTATCGGCCCTGATACGCACAAATAAATTGCCGATACGCAAAACATATTTCCCGATTTGCCCACTTTTTCACATATTTTTTAACAAGGGCAGGTATTGAGGCCATGATCTTGCACTATGTGTATTTGTCCACTTGCATTCGCTGGTATTTATTAGGGCCTATTACGTGTATTTGAAGCCCAAAAGATTGAACATTAATGGTTCACATAGGAACTAGATAGAACAGCCAAGCTGGCACGCTGCAGCCTTACGTGCAGTTACCAGCATGGTAGCAAATTAGAAAAACATATAACAGCAGAATGAATTGAAACAGTTTCCCATCTAAATGTAGTGGAACCTCAGTAGTGCACAAAAGATTGAAATTCAAAGTACTGCATGCACAATGCACTGACACACGGCCTATAAATGGTGCACATGTAGGCCTACATGTATGTACATTTATTATCAAGATCCTGGTCAAAATACCACTTGACCTCCAAACAAATTGCAACAGAAGGTTTTATGGTATTTTGTAGTACATATGAGGTCAGGCAAACAAAATATCAAAAATCGAGAAAAATCCAACTTCCGCTTAACTGTGATGTCATCAAAATGGCCGCCAACTTGCTGAAAAATGGCAAAATTATATCCATTAATGTAGTGATTTCACTCATTGTTGTGGATTCCTCAGGTGACAATGTATTATGTTCAGAAGTAAATCCCTGGATGAAGGAATGAATTGTTGCATAACAGTGCTCAGGTGAATCGATTTGACAGCCATATTGGATTTCAAAATGGCCACCAATTGAGTAATTTTGCTTATTACGTCAAATTTGCACTGTAAGGGAAAACTTTATCACTAGAAATACTTCTGATCTTCTTTTGTCTAACCACTACAAGTACATGTACAACTTTATGCAGCTGATGTAGCCATGTGACAGTCTCTGGCATTGTGTTGGTGATATGGTGATATATATATACAGTGTGTCCCAAAAAAAACGATACCCATTTTCAAAAAATTATGAGAAGAAGTTGTATGTATTCAGCTATTTGATTTTTAGTCTATTGCATTTACTTTCTCACTGGGTAAATTCTGACCAAATTTCAATGCAATTCATTCATGCATTACCGAGCAATTACTGATTGTCTTGAAAAGTCCATTTTGCTACCATTACAAATGAGTGACAGTTGTGGTCATCTTAGTGGTGATCTGCGTGCAGTGAATGTGGGTGGCCACATTGATGGGAGATTTATGGATCACAACTAAGAATGTTAAGATGACCACCATTGTCACTCAATTGTAATGGTAGCAAAATGGACTTTCCCAGACAATCAGTAATTGCTCAGTGATGCATGAATGGATTGCATTGAAATTTCATCAGAACATGGCCTGGGTGATATTGAATGCGTTAGACTAAAAATCAAATACCTACAAATATACAATTTTTGTTTTGAAAATGGGTATCGGTTTTTTTGGGACACACTGTATATCTCAAGGTGGTCCATGCACATACTTGAACAGGATGTGGTGTGAGGTCTGTTCAGGTGTACCACAGACACAGGCTGCTGAGGGGCTCAAGCACTAACTTTGCATGCTGGCATATCATTGAGATGTACAATTGCTGTGCGCAGGCTACTCAAGGTGACCCAATCTCTGTGGGGCAAGTAATCACCTGGTGGAAGTTAATAGTACTCGGCCTCCGAGGGATATGAACTATATGAACTGGATTGGTCTTTCAGTCTAGCTCTTGCCGGTTGTTTTTCTATTGTTCAATGACATTGAAGTTGGAACATTCGGGGGAGACCACATGACAGTTGTCCAGCCATCCAGCAGCCTTGATGCGCTCAATGCAGAATATGGCTGTCGTCTTGGAAGGCCTTCTCTAACAGCACATGTATGCATGTGATGTTTTCTGCGGAGCACTTGGACAATGCCAGTTAACAGTGGAAGAAGCTTCATGGATGTGGGCCAAAGATTCCAGTAATTAGCCTCATGGAGTCCCCGGGTGACATCCAGCTTCTTTATAATGTACGTGCTTCTGCTCTGGACAGGAGAGACATACACAAGGGCAATTGCATCGGTTCTTAGCAAAGATTATCGCTACGCGCAAGATGGATAACTGACCATAGGGGTGTGGTAATTGGTATGGAGGTCGCCATTCTCCATACAAATTATACACAATCCGCCATGTTGGTGTGCAACTGGTGAGTAGTTTGTACACGGGACATATGGAGGCTGGACGCTTTATCAAAGAAAAGAGGAGTGTTAGGCAAAATTTTGGCCCGGATTCGATTAAAATGTATTGTTTATTGTAAATAGAAATATTTGACATTGGTGAAAAGCAGCTGAATATTTTTTTTGTGGTTTTCTGGACCTACTTTTGCAAGTCGCTGATATCATGCTATGGAAACTCCGTACGTGGAGCGCCCGCCCAACACCAGAATGGCACCCATGGCGATTACGCGTTTCAGTGGTGAGTTCCCCATCTTGCGCGTAGCGTAGTGCCTTCTCGTGTATGGGAGCTGCGGGTTGACCATAGGCTCAAGACGAGCAAGGAGAAGTTGTCGCAGCAGGTTGAGTGACACACAAGGGAGCAAGATGGTGGCAATAGTTCTTTGGATTGTCAACGGTCTTGTTAGGCTGTGGAATGGCAATGATTGCAGCTTTGGGCCAGATCTTGGTTATTGCCTGCTTGGTTATAGAGAAAAAATGACATAGCCACTGTGCAGATGTGCACACTGCGAGTGCATGGACCTTGCTGGCAGAACCATCTATTTGCCAGGAATGGATTAGCGATGAAATTAGCTGTCCCTAGACATCTGGTCAGTTTGGGGCCCCTGACAGTAAGGCAGTTGAAAGCCTTTCATACAATTCGGCTGTATGTAAAATCAATTCCTTGGACAATCTCCTTTGAGCGCTCTCTATGTTTCTGATCAAGGCAGTTGGTCAGAGCAGAGGCCTTGTTTGCATCGTCTCCACCAAGTTCAGCTAGAAGGAAGTCATTGTACAAGATGAGGAACTGGAATGTGATATTGAGACCTATCTCAGCTTCTGAACTTGGTCCAGTCAGCCTTGGGAAAGTTCAATCTCTTCACTGGATTGAAATTTTGAAGAAATCAGGTTGTTGGGTATTGGTTGAATTGCTAGAAGCACTAAAATAGACAATATCTTTTGCAGGCATATATTAAGCACTACAAGTTATATAGAGTTTTGACGGCCCTAAAAAACACAAACACAATTTGACGGCCTTAACAAATGTCAAAATTGTTGCCATTTTCCCCCTCAGTAATCAGAATATCCAAGTAATATATTATACAGGGTGTCCCCCCAAAACCGCAACACTTTGTGTTGAAACTATTATACGAAAAATAAAACTGTTTATCACTTCAAGATTCAGATATGTGATGCAGCCATGTCTTGGCTATCACCATGTAGAATTTGAGCAAAATTGGACTGAAATTGAGTGAAAAAACTAAGACTGAATTACCCAAACTCAAAACCCGATTTTCATCTTTCTTTCATACACATTATGTGTGTATTGACGACTATGCGTGTTATCCTTGCAATTTTGTTTTTAAGGAGTACTTTTTCAATTGGTCATATTTTCGCCAATTTCAGCCCCAATATGCTTAATTAGCTGTTTCGCATGCAGCGGAACAGCTTTTGTTTTTCTTATTTTTTTTTTTCTTCTTTCCTTTTTTTTTTATTCCACTTTTTTCCCATAGACATAACACAGGGTTTTTCTACAAGTCACTTCTACCCCTATTCCAACTCTGATCAACTTCATACTTGGCACATAGTTAGACCACCACCCCGAATACTGTCCCGCGTATGCACGTCATCGTGACGTCATCACGTGCACCATGTCGTCATCATAAAAGTGCAAATTTTAAGGCTCTTTATCTCCGGAACGGCAAGTCCGATTTAGCTCAAACTTTGTATGCAAGTATATGGGGACGTGTTATAGACAAAAATTGCAGTCACATGTCGATGACGTCATCGTGTGATTTTATACGAATTATTCAATTTTTGGACCTTTTCTTTATATCTCATGAACGACAAGTCGTATTTTCGAAATTCTTTCGGCAAAATGTTTGTTAGGCTATTTAGGCACATACCACAAAATAACAAAAAGTTGTGACGTCATGATGACGTCATCAAAAAGCCGATTTTCAGATTCACACATAAGGGAATACCCGATGGTAATGAAACTTGGTGGGTAGGTAGGGAATGGTACTAGTATTCTACATGTGAAGTGACGTCACGATGACGTCATCAGCTGATTTTTTATTGATTTTTGAATATTTAATTTTGCCATTTTTCCCCAGAAACACATATTATACAAATATTGACTGCTTCGAGTGCGATGGTTAAATCTATGATACCCGAGGTGATCCCCTGCGCGTTCTATTTTCCCGAGGCGCAGCCGAGGGAAAATAGAACGCGCAGGGGATCACCAAGGGTATCATAGATTTAACCCATCGCACGAGTCAAAGCAGTCAATATTTGTTTTATAACACCCCATACATAGATTCTGCAAACTAACAGACCCGCTACAATAAAAAAAGGAATTCGGTAAGCTCCTCCTCCGTTAGGAGAGTGAATCGGGGATTTTCCGCAGTCATGTTTAAAAGTGTTGTAACGCTAGTGCAGTATAAGCTGATAAGTACGCGAGTAATGCACAATCATGTAATTTGAAGAGGTGCCAGTCTAAACTTTGCATCCTCGCACACATTTCTCATTCAGGTATGTAGTATTATGCACAACTGCTTGGGTTCGAGGTGTGATACTACCACGGTTACTACGTGCTGTACTCTGTGCACTAAAATATAAGTCTGGGTACCATGCAGCTCGGGATAGTACATTGATTGCCATGGTATAGTACATTGGGATAGTACGTTTCTTGCCACGGGGTAGTGCGTCGCGCGCTGTGCGCCTTGTATAGCAAAAATATATAATGTCATGTGACGCGCTCTGAACCAATCACGAGACGGAATCCGTAGACGGGGTGTTATAAAAGCGAATATCCGATCGTACTGAAACTTGGTGGGTAGGTAGGAAATGGTTTTAGTATCACTAATGTGAAGTGACGCCACAATGACGTCATCGCCTGATTTTTGTACACGTGAACGGAGCACGACGAGCTAGAAAATCAATCATTTTTCTGTTTCCACCGCCCATGTGCACAACCATACATACTATGCGCGCTGGTCTATAGTAGACTCAGCCATTTCTGTGTTTCCCATGGGCATGTATGTACATGTATCTGTATACGTGTATTAATGGACGAGTGACGACGCTCCTGAAAGTTGTTTACGACAATTAAAACACCGCAATTTCTCTGTACTGGGACAATTACGTTCATATTATTTATAAAAACATACAGGAAACAGCTCAGTGTTTGTCAACAAACACATCTAGTTTTGATGACGTCACAGTTAGACCTCTTACGCAAGTTGGATTTTTCTTGATTTTTTATATTTTATTTGCCTGACCAAATACTACAAGAAAATACCATAAAACCTTCTGTTGCAATTTTTTGGGGGTTAGTGTACATTTTGTCATAGACCCTACTATAAATTGATTTTGGGTTGAGAACAAAGGCTGCAATAACCACAAGATAGCAAGTTGGAGTTGGATAGTCATCAACATTTTCAAACAATTTGGAAAAAAGAAATTCATTTATGATAGAACACATTTTGGACATTAGACCAATGGCCTGCGACTGACAAATTAGAACTTTAAGCAAAAATATAAGTTAACATTTTCCGCAGATGGATGGACAGACGGGACGGACGGTACTACATATGCACGCTCAGCTTCACAGCTCACCAAAATTGAACCTCTGTATTTATCAAACTACAATGAAAGCCAATACAAGTATTAAGCCTTAAAAACGTGCATACGGTATTTTGAACATATGAAAAGTGAATTTAATGACAAGACAAATGAATATGACTAACCTGTATCCATCTCTTCTGAAAATACCAAGAGGGTTCTGTCTGATGCACTCAAGACTTGGAATTTGTTCTCTGTTGGCATACCTGTTGATCAGAAATTTGTTTGGCAACTTTAAATCTAACATTTACATAGAACAATTTTCAAAGAAATTTATTTTAATGCAAGAGCGTTTGACTCAAGCAATTAGGAAATGAGTACAGTTAACTTTGGCAGTTAACTTTGGCTATTACATGTATGTCAGCACTCTAAGGACCTGAGAAATTATGATGACTTCCGTTGTAAGTCGTCATTTTGTCAACTTAAGGCTGATTCATACTCGCTGCGTATTCACTACGTACGCAGCGCGGCCTTCCAATTCGAAGCATCTGCCCTTCGGTTAAGAATGTGCACTGCTTACTGAAAGTGCGCGTCTTTATGCGAAGAATTTGAAATTGAAAAAAAGTTCATATGCACCAATTTGACCCATCTTCGGACAATTTAAAATATTTTAACAATTGGCAGACGCTTACACACCGTAGAGACTTGAAAGATGGCGGAGTATGAACATTGAATTTGACATTCACATTGTGTGCTGTGCATTGCATAAATCGTGTGTACCATGTATATTTTGGTGTATTCACAAAAGACTTCTTGGCTACCTCAGCAAAGAAAACCTATTAAAAGGAATTTTCATGGTTTTGTAAAAACGATGAATAATACCAACTTATAAATCAAATTTTCAATGGAAATGCATTACAAACTATAGGCACTGTTGTGAAGAGGCCGACTTTAGACGATATGACGAGTTACACGTAAACTCTGACTTGTAATATTGAATCATGTAATCTATAGTTACACAGCATGTACAACTTTTTGCCAACTTGGATCCACATGAAAATGGATCCACATGAATGGTGATTCATGCACCTTACATTAACCTGTACTTCAGATTAAACAACATTTCTGCACATTTTTCTGTGATAAATCCACAGGGTAAAACAATGTATTATGCATATAATTCATGTAATTAGGGCTGGGTCAGAACGGACAGATTGCCAGATTCTGTCTGATGCAATTGGATTCCGTTTCCGGTTTTTGGTTCCGGTGTTCCAATGAAAAAATACAACACATAACAATTACCTTTATATTTTACTTTTCTTCTTAATATCACTCTTAAAGGTACTGTACAGTACAGGATTGGTAACATACCAAAACATAAATGTTCACACATTTACGTATAACTTGCAAGGTATGAAGATAGTGCTGGTAGAAACATACCGTTAAAATCTTTCCGTCTGAAATGATGTATTTATCCAGAAATTAGTAAAACAAAGACCAAAAACAGTTTTGACCTTGGGTAACTTTGGAAGGAATATTTTAGAGGGATCTCGAAACTAAATTACAATGCATACATCAGTGTACACTCAATGTGTTCGACATCGGTGTTTGATGTCAAAATTTCTATGTTTTTCTTTCTCTTTCAAGCCACCAAACATGCCAAACAAGTTCATTGTTTGTGAATTCATCTATCAGAACCTGATTCTGACCAGCACAACTATGACGGATTCCGGAACAAAATAATTCTGTGATGACTCACCCCTACACATAATAGCACGATAAAAAATGAATGCTATGAAAATTATTCTACTTATCAAAAATATCCATTCCATCTTGCATACCTGTGTCATTTTCCTTAAGCTTCATGCTAGCCAATTCTGCCTTCATAGAAAAGTGGATATCTGGCTTACCAAATCTCCTGACATAGAGAAAGAAAAAAAACCAGTTTCACATTATACAACGTAAACATTTAAATCTGTAACAAACACATCACAATCAACATCAAGAAGTAAAACAAATGCTTGCTTTTCTCAGGATCAGATACATCCCAAATCATATCCTACATGTACCAGATAGGTGCAGCATGGGGGCATGAATAACCAGAAGCAAGTATTAACCAGCCAGATTTATTACAATTTGCCTCTTTCAGGCAAGGAATGAACTTAAAAAGACGTACGACCTGGTTTGTAAATCATGACTAAGTGCACTAAGAATATGCGACAAGCAGCGATGATCTGACGTCTCCAGTGACAACGTCCTGGTGAATACTAGTCCAGCAAATCAATGTCCAACTCACTGACGAAACAGGCGCTAAACTAATAGAGGTCCACTCCACAGGAGAACTCGTAGTTCCTGAGATTTACTAACCTCCCACGTTGCTTGGAAAAAACTAATGTCTGGATCACAAAGTCACTTCTGCAACTCGACGATATCCACTTCTTGGCAGTTACACACTGCAGAAGTTGTCTGCAAGCATTATTGCTATACTACCGAAACTTGAGCAAACTTGTGCAGACTTTGAACGATCTTCCTCTCAGAAGACAGATAACATGAAAGATCCTGTGAAACCAGTCCACAGACTTTCTTATACTCTTCTCAGTTTTCGGAAAGTTTGTTGTTGGACTTTATACAAGAACGTATGTCAGACATAAGTCAAAGCTGTGATTGGTCAGACACAAATGAGGTGGTGCTTAATGGATTGGTCTATTGTAGTGATGTAGTGGATTTAGTAAATGTGTGATTAATAAGGCACATCTATAGAAATATAAACCCAACCAGACCTAGCAACTTGATTGCTTCCATTGATGTGATTCAATTAATTTTGGGGTTAGATAATGGAATGCATTGTTAATCAAATAATATACCTGTAAGTCTTTAACAATTGCATCACAAATCATTCCCAAGACTTCGCCAGATGCTTACAAATAGTTCACCAATACGGGCGTTTCACAATTTAGAGCGCCACCAAGAGGGCAGCAGGGAGAGGCCGATTTACGCGGTGCATGATGGGAAATTGTCGACATTGGAGATTTTTCCCCTATAGGTTCAACGTTATTGCTAATTCTTGGGTCGTTTTGTGGTTTATTTTACGTGTTATCACAATGGTTTATGTTTGCGAATCTTTCGGATGCACAGCACACACATCCAAACTGGAAAAGATTGAGAAATACCTATGGATGAAAGATATACGGTGGGTTAAAGGGATTGCATACGTTTGGTAATTTGAGCCTATTGTTTGTTTCAAACCAATATAATTGTATATATATACCATAAAACTAACCTGTGAAAGTTTCAATTCAAAAGGTGGTAGCGTTTGTGAGATTTTGGCGACAAACTAGAGCGGTTATTTCACGCCAGATAACAGTTAGTCAATAGCTGAGAAGCGTTACGGCCATAACGCTTCTCAGATTCATAATTTTTGGAGATAAAAAGTGACATATTTTTCCATAACCGCGGTACTTCGAATTGAACGTTTCTCAATATGCATTATACTATCCAAAGCAGCTGTACTTCTCACCAAGTAAGTTTTTATTGCCATACATTTTCAGAGTCATTACCAAACGTATGCAATGCCTTTAAATGGCGAAGACAATTGAACGTACAGGGGAAAAATCTCCAATGTTGACAATTTCCCATCATGCACCGCGTAAATCGGCCTCTCCCTGCTGCCCTCTTTGTGGCGCTCTAAATTGTGAAACGCCCGTATTGATATAATCAATACATTGTATACATAATCAACATACATGTATGTACTTACTGTCCAACTTTGAGCTTTCCTATTTCACCTGAATCAGCTGCATGCTCCCATCGCTCTGATATATATTTTGGGACCTGTATAGGGTAACACATGAAACAAAATCTGCGTGAACAAACTTTATATGAAACCATCACAAGAAGTTACAGGATGGAAAATTCTCAGCTTCATCATTTTTAATTTGTGACTCAAGTTGACTTTATTTTAAGAGGATGTTCAACACTCAACAAACCTTGCTTTAACTGTTGGAACTATAATCCTTAAATTACTTGACATGAGAAAAAAAATAAATTTATCTCACACTGAACACAGAAAGAGAGTCTTTTTGTGTGATTTTTCTCTTAACATGCTCAACCCGCAAGCTCCCCAAAATTCAGATTCTCTTAATTTTGTCAATGGGGGCAGCAGACAAATCTGTGTGATTTTGTGACGTCAGATATTGGAGCTTTTGTTCAAAAGAAAAGGCTCTCATATGTAAAAAAAAAATTGTTTTAAAAACCCATATATACATGTAGTAAAGTCATAGGGCAAGGATTTACATGTAGAAGGCTCACAAGGCAACTGGTTCTACTTAGAACTACGTACCTGTGGAGCATCATCAGGCAAGTTCCAGTAAACTTTTGATATGATCAGTTGTACATGTATTGTCAATCCTACAGGTATGTCAAAATCGTTATTAATGAGTATAATACAGGGCTCCGGTTACTGGATCTTTTTTAAGGCTTGGTAAATAAAGTTGGGCATGACTCAAATACAGTTGGGGGCATTGGCCACCAGGCGTGTACGCAGGGGGCCAGGAGTGTTTTTAATGTAAAACACCCCAATTTGGAAAAGGAGAAAATAAGGAAGAGGAGAGAAAAAAGCAATCAAATAAATACCAAGTGCGAAAAAGGGAAATTTGGGGATTAAAAAAAAGAAAAGATCCAGGTATGTTAATAAAACTTAAGTATAACTATAAGGCCTCCTAGTTACATATACATCGGGACGTACATTCGTTCCTCATGATCGGTGTCATGCGTGATATACATGTACACAGTCTGTGCACCTTCGCAGAATGCAACACGATTGACTCTACTAGTCGTACAGGCGGTGTGGGCCCTTGTGATTGTTACGCATTATACATGATTTGTTTTTATTCGGTGGCCGCCAGATAACTGGTAAAAAAAAATATTCAAACCCCATGTCAAAAACATATTCACCTGACAATAATGGGCGTTGGAACTTGACAAAATTTGCCGTGTTAAGTGCTGTAACTCATGGCTTATAAGCTGTTTCGTATGCAGCGGAACAGCTTTTGTTTTTCTTATTGGGTTTTCCGCGCAAGCGAAAACCCTTTATTTTTGTTCTTTTTTTTTTTTGGCTTTTTCGATTTCAATCGGAAAAGGTATTGTTTTTGTTCTGATTTTTGTTCTTTTCTTCTTCTTCTTCTTCTTTTTCTTGTCGTTTGAGTTACCATAGACTTTTGTTCGCGGCACTTTGGTCATTTTTAAACAGCCGATTTTGACCAAACTTGGTTTGAAGGAAGTCCATATGGGGTACTTGTTTCCCGAAACTTTTCATCATCGTGACGTCATCAGGTGTCATGTGACCAGCAATTTGAATTTAATAATCAAAATCTTAAAAAATCAACAAAATATCAACGGTTTGAGATATTAAGTTGATTCTTTCACCAAAAGTAATTGTTAGGCAGGGTCTTTCTTTGTGAAACATTGCTTGACCTCTGTGACCTCTACTTCCGGTCAAACAGGAAGTAGCTCCTCATTTAAAAGTGGTAAGAGCTAGGATCATGATTCTTTCACCAAAAGTGAATGTTAGGCAAGGTCTTTCATTGTGACACATTACTTGACCTCTGTGACCTCTACTTCCAGTCAAACAGGAAGTAGCTCCTCATTTAAAAGTGGTAAGAGCTAGGATCATGATTCTTTCACCAAAAGTCAATGTTAGGCAATGTCTTTCTTTGTGACACATTGCTTGACCTCTGTGACCTCTACTTCCGGTCAAACAGGAAGTAGCTTCTCATTTAAAAGTGGTAAGAACTATGATCATGATTCTTTCACCAATAGACAATGTTAGGCAAGGTCTTTTATTTTTGACCCATTGCTTGACCTCTGTGACCTCTACTTCCGGTCAAACAGGAAGTACAGTGTAGCTCCTCATTTGAAAGTGGTAAGAGTTACGATCAAGATTCTTTCACCAAAAGTCGATGTTAGGCAAGGTCTTTCTTTGTGACTCAAATATGACCAATTCATGTGAGTTTATGCTTAAAGGTGCACACCTCAAATGTATAAAATATAATATCATAATCAACTGTCTTTGTGTGTATAAGGTTATGACAACATTTTTCAATAACAGCGGATACGGAAAAGCCTTGTGTTCTGTTTTCAACAGACACAATCTCTAGTTTTTTTTTTTCCTCTTCTTCCTGCAGATTTTGTATAGACTTTGTACAGGGGCATTCTACACGCCACTTTGGTCACTTTTAAACGGCTGATCTTAACCAAACTTGGTATGTAGGAAGTCCATATAGGGTAGTTGTCTCCCGAAACTTTTCGTCATTATGACGTCATCAGGTGTCACGTGACAGTGTCTTAAAGGGGCAAACTTCAGACATCAATTATTTACGAACCTTAAGTTTGATTGAGTTGAAACTTGGTATGTATCTAAGTCGGGAAGTGTTATATCAAAAAATTCTCTCGTCATTCTCTGATTTTTTATGATTTATTGAAATTTTGGGTTATTAAAGTTCTTTTAATGATATCAAATAAACAAAACAAGATATCTTTCAATTTCTTTTTGATAATTCTTAAGCATACACCATAGATGAACACTGCATAGACAAAAAATCGGTGATGTCATCATGACGTCATAAAAATTGCATTTTTTATAACACACAGTAGAAACGGCCGATCGCCTCGAAAATTGGTAGGTTGGGGAAATGGAAGTTGCGGATCGTTATTATGAAGTTACGTCACGACGGCGTCATCACTTGAATTTTTATGATTTATTAAATCTTTCTCACGCTAGCCCAATGACTTGTACAGAGCTCTGTACGTGAAAATATTGGTCATAAAATGAAACATACGATTGAAACACCATTCATGCCAGGCACGCGAAAGGTTGTTTGCCTGCTTTATATATGGCGTTTTCTCCTTCTTTTCCTTATCATAGTTGCCTACAGCGTAAATGCTGTTTTTGACAAGACAACCACGCACGCACAACAATCTACTTAGACCGTTTTCAGTAATGCATGAATCGGTAATCCGAGCACACGGTTTTGAATGGCGCCCTCTTTTGATTAATCAAAGAACATAATTGCTTGTTTTAATCAAAAGAGGGCGCCATTCAAAACCGTCTGCTCGGATGACTGTTATTCGTTAGGCCATGCCAGGGGTGCTTTGTTGTCAGACAGCAGTGTTTACCCGTTTGCATCTATATGGCACACAGTCACACATAGTTTTATAAAACCACTTTATGTGGCCAAGACACCTGACGTAAGATTAAAGGGGCACACTTCAAAACTCAAAAACTTGTTTAACTCAAGTTTTCTACATTTAGATACGGTCACTTTTAAAAAATCTGTCTCAATCAAACAAAATAAGTGATGTGTTTTAATTGGAGAAATATTTTATATCATTATGCGGAAAGGCCATGTGTTCTGTTTTAAACAGACACAACCTCTAGTTTTTTTTTTCTTTCTTTTTTGGCTTTTCCGTGATAGCGGAAAAGCCTTTGTTTCTGTTCTGTTATTTTTTTTGGCTTTTCCGTGATAGCGGAAAAGCCTTTGTTTCTGTTCTGTTATTTTTTTTGGCTTTTCCGTGTTCAACGGAAAAGGTATTGTTTTTGTTCTGATTTTTTTTTTTCTTCTTCTTCTTCTTCTTGTCGTTGGAATTCCTATAGACAAAGCACAGGGGCATTCTCGGTGCCACTTTGGCCACTTTTAAATTGCTGATTTTAATCAAACTTGGTCAAAACAAAGTCCCCACAGCGTAGTTGGTTGCCGAAACTTTACATCATCATGACGTCATCAGGTGTCACGTGACAGTGTCTTAAAGGGGCAAACTTCAGACATCAATTCTGAACGAACCCTAAGTTCGATTGAGTTGAAACTTGGTATGTATCTAAGTCGGGAAGTGTTATATCGAAAAATTGCAATGACGTCATCATGACGTCATTCCCTGATTTTTAATGATTTATTGAAATTTTGAGTCATTAAAGTTCTTTTAACGATATCTAGTAAACGAAACAAGATATCTTTGAATTTCTTTTTGATAATTCTTCAGCATACACCATAGATGAATACTGCATAGACAAAAAATCGGTGACGTCATCATGACGTCATAAAAAATGCGATTTTTATAACACATAGTAGGAACGGCCGATCGCCTTGAAAATTGGTACATTAGTGAATTGGAGGTTCGGGGTTGTAATTATGAAGTAACGTCAAGACAGCGTCATTTTTTGATTTTTTATGATTTTTTGAATATTTTTCACGCTATAGCCCATTGACTTGTACAGGGCAAACAGGAAGTAGCTCCTCATTTAAAAGTGGTAAGATCTAGGATCATGATTCTTTCACCAAATATCAATGTTAGGCAAGGTCTTTCTTTGTGACACATTGCTTGACCTCTGTGACCTCTACTTCCGGTCAAACAGTAAGTAGCTCCTCATTTAAAAGTGGTTACAGCTATGATCATGATTCTTTCACCAAAAGTGAATGTTAGGCAATTTCCTTCATTTGTGTCACATTGCTTGACCTCTGTGACCTCTACTTCCGGTCAAACAGGAAGTAGCTCCTCATTTTAAAGTTGTAAGAGCTAGGATCATGATTCTTTCAGCAAAAGTAAATGTTAGGCAAGGTCTTTCCCTGTGACACAAACATGACCAAGTCAAGTGACTTCAGATTAAAGGTGCACTCTTCAAAAGTATAAAGCTTAATATCTTAATCAAATGTTTTTGAGTGTATAATGTCTTGACAATTTTTTTCTTCTTCTTCTTCTTCTCCTCAATTTGTATTGACTTTGTACACAAATTTTGTGTGCGGCACTTTGGTCATTTTTAAACAGCCGATTTCAACCAAACTTGGTCAAAACAAAGTCCCCGTAGGGTAGTTGTGTGCGCAACATTTTCGCCATCATGACGTCATCAGGTGTCACGTGACAGTGTCTTAAAGGGGCAAACTTCAGACATCAATTATGAACGAACCCTAAGTCCGATTGAGTTGAAACTTGGTATGTATCTAAGTCGGGAAGTGTTATATCGAAAAATTGCAATGACGTCATCGTGACGTCATTCCCTGATTTGTTATGATTTATTTAAATTTTGGGTCATTAAAGTTCTTTTAACGATATCTAGTAAACGAAACAAGATATCTTTGAATTTCTTTTTGATAATTCTTCAGCATGCACCATAAATGAACACTGCGTAGACAAAAAATCGGTGACGTCATCATGACGTCATAAAAAATGCGATTTTTATAACGCATAGCAGGAACGGCCAATCACCTTGAAAATTGGTAGGTTGGTGAAATGGAGGTTCGGGATCGTAATTATGAAGTTACGTCAAGACAGCTTCATTTGTTTATTTTTTATGATTTTTAAAAATATTTTTCACGCTAGCCCATTGACTTGTACGTGAAAATATTGGTCATTAAATGCAAGGCGCGGGCAATTGGTTGATTGCCTGTGTTATATATGCAGTATTTCTTTTCATTTCCTTATCATAGTTGACTGCAGAAATACTGTTTTGACAAGACAACTACGCATGCGTAACAATCTACCTTTCAAGTAATGCATGAATCGAGCACACGGTTTTGAATGGCGCCCTCTTTGGATTAAACCAAGAAACTGTGGTGGTGTCATTATGTTATTTGAAAATCGACAAAAAATCAACGGTTTGAGATATTAAGTTGCTTCTTTCACCAAACGTGATTGTTAGGCAGGGTCTTTCTTTGTGACACATTGCTTGACCTCTGTGACCACTACTTCCGGTCAAACAGGAAGTAGCTCATCATTTAAAAGTGGTAAGAGCTGTGATCATGATTCTTTCACCAATAGACAATGTTAGGCAAGGTCTTTCATTTGTGACACATTGCTTGACCTCTGTGACCTCTACTTCCGGTCAAACATGAAGTAGCTTCTCACTTCAAAGTGGTAAGGGCTTTGATCATGATTCTTTCACCAAAAGTCAATGTTAGGCAATTTTTTTTGTGACACAATTCTAAATGACAAGCAATGTGTTCCATAAACCCTGCAACTATTTGTTTTCTACATTGAAATAATTGATACTTTTAAACCACATGTCTTAAACTGACAAAATAAGTTATACAATTTGAGAAATGTTCTATATCATATGCGGAAAAGCCATGTGTTCTGTTTTCAACAGACACAACCTCTAGTTTTTTCTTCTTCCTCTTCTTGTCGCTCGAGTTACCATAGACTTTTTCTACACGCCACTTTGGTCACTTTTAAGCAATCAATTTTAACCAAACTTGGTCAAAGTAAAGCCCCTATAGCGTAGATGTATGCCGAATAATGACGTCATCGTGACGTCATCAGGTGTCAAATTACAAGCGATTTAAATTTAATAATCAAAATCTTTAAAAATCAACAAAAAATCAACCGTTTGAGATATTAAGTTGATTCCTTCGCCAAATGTCAATGTTAGGTAAGGTCTTTCTTTACGACACATTGTTTGACCTCTGTGACCTCTACTTCCGGTCAAACAGGAAGTGGCTCCTCATTTAAAAGTGGTAAGAGCTAGGATCACGATTCTTTCACCAAATATCAATGTTAGGCAAGGTCTTTCTTTGTGACACATTGCTTGACCTCTGTGACCTCTACTTCCGGTCAAACAGGAAGTAGCTCCTCATTTAAAAGTGGTAAGAGCTAGGATCATGATTCTTTCACCAAATATCAATGTTAGGCAAGGTCTTTCTTTGGGACACATTGCTTGACCTATGTGACCTCTACTTCCGGTCAAACAGGAAGTAGCTCCTCATTTAAAAGTGGTAAGAGCTATGATCATGATTCTTTCACCAAAAGTGATTGTTATGCAAGGTCTTTCTTTGTGACACATTGTTTGACCCCTGTGACTTCTACTTCCGGTCAAACAGGAAGTAGCTTCTCATTTAAAAGTGGTAAGAGCTTTGATCATGATTCTTTCACCAAAAGTGATTGTTAGGCAAGGTCTTTCTTTGTGACAAAATGCTTGACCTCTGTGACCTCTACTTCCGGTTAAACAGGAAGTAGCTCGTCATTTAAAAGTGGTAAGAGCTATGATCATGATTCTTGTTTTTAAATGTCCATTAAGGGGTCCCTTTGCTTTCTTTGTATAACAGTTTACATATATGTGTATACCAATTTATAATATCATTTTCGGAAAAGCCCTATGTGCTGTTTGCAACAGCCATAGATCTCTAGTTTTTTCTTCTTCCTCTTCTTGTCGCTCGAGTTACCATAGACTTTTTCTACACGCCACTTTGGTCACTTTTAAGCAATCAATTTTAACCAAACTTGGTCCAAGTAAAGCCCCTATAGCGTAGATGTATGCCGAATAATGACGTCATCATGACGTCATCAGGTGTCAAATTACAAGCGATTTAAATTTAATAATCAAAATCTTTAAAAATCAACAAAAAATCAACCGTTTGAGATATTAAGTTGATTCCTTCTCCAAATGTCAATGTTAGGTAAGGTCTTTCTTTACGACACATTGTTTGACCTCTGTGACCTCTACTTCCGGTCAAACAGGAAGTGGCTCCTCATTTAAAAGTGGTAAGAGCTAGAATCACGATTCTTTCACCAAATATCAATGTTAGGCAAGGTCTTTCATTTGTTACACATTGCTTGACCTCTGTGACCTCTACTTCCGGTCAAACAGGAAGTAGCTCCTCATTTAAAAGTGGTAAGAGCTATGATCATGATTCTTTCACCAATAGACAATGTTAGGCAAGGTCTTTCATTTGTGACACATTGCTTGACCTCTGTGACCTCTACTTCCGGTCAAACAGGAAGTAGCTCCTCATTTAAAAGTGGTAAGAGCTAGGATCATGATTCTTTCACCAAATATCAATGTTAGGCAAGGTCTTTCTTTGGGACACATTGCTTGACCTATGTGACCTCTACTTCCGGTCAAACAGGAAGTAGCTCCTCATTTAAAAGTGGTAATAGCTATGATCATGATTTTTTCACCAAAAGTGATTGTTATGCAAGGTCTTTCTTTGTGACACATTGTTTGACCCCTGTGACTTCTACTTCCGGTCAAACAGGAAGTAGCTCCTCATTTAAAAGTGGTAAGAGCTTTGATCATGATTCTTTCACCAAAAGTGATTGTTAGGCAAGGTCTTTCTTTGTGACAAAATGCTTGACCTCTGTGACCTCTACTTCCGGTTAAACAGGAAGTAGCTCGTCATTTAAAAGTGGTAAGAGCTATGATCATGATTCTTGTTTTTAAATGTCCATTAAGGGGTCCCTTTGCTTTCTTTGTATAACAGTTTACATATATGTGTATATCAATTTATAATATCATTTTCGGAAAAGCCCTATGTGCTGTTTGCAACAGCCATAGATCTCTAGTTTTTAATTTTTTTTATTCCACTTTTTTCCCATAGACATAACATAGGGTCTTTCTACAAGTCACTTCTACCCTTATGCCAGTTCCGATCAACTTCATACTTGGCACATAGTTAGACCACCACCCCAGGTGCCATGCCGAAACATTTCGTCATCATGACGTCATCACGTGCACCATGACGTCATCATAAAAGTGCAAATTTCAGGGCTATTTATCTCCGGAACTGCAAGTCCGGTGCAACTCAAACTTGGTATACAAGTATATGGGGACGTGTTTTACACAAAAATTGCAGTCACGTGTTGATGACGTCATCGTGCGATTTTATACGAATTATTCAATTTTTGGACCTTTTCTTTATATCTAATGAACGACAAATCGTATTTTCGAAATTCTTTCGTCAAAATGTTTGTTAGGCTATAGGCACATGCCACAAAATACCAAAAAGTGGTGACGTCATGATGACGTCATCAAAAAGCCGATTTTCTGATTCACGTATAAGGGAATATCCGATGGTGATGAAACTTGGTGAATAGGTAGGGAATGGTACTAGTATTCAAAATCTGAAGTTTCGTCACGATTACGTCATCGACTGATTTTATATTGATTTTTGAATAATTAATTTTGATAAATTTTTTTCCAGAAACACATATAAGTGAATATCCGATCGTAGTGAAACTTGGTAGATAGGTAGGGAATGATACTAGTATTCCAAATGTGAAGTGACGTCACAATGACGTCATCGCCTATTTTTTTATTGATTTATTTGTATAATTAATGTTGCCATTTACAGTCAATATAACACAAAACACGGGTTGTGGAACTTTTTGGACTGCTGATATGGCTATCTTTAGTAGTCGGCTAAATGTGTACACGTGAACGGAGCACAATGAGCTAGAAAACCAATCATTTTGCTGTTTCCACTGCCCATAAGCACTACCATACATTCTACGCTCACTGGCCTATAGTAGTCTCTGCCATTTCAGTGTTTCTCACGGCTGTCGTGTGTATGCATACGTGTATATTGATGGAGGAGTGACGACGTTGCTCATAATGTTGTTTACGTTGTTAGGCTATTTCTCTATACTGGGCCAATTGTATACATGTTTAGTTTTTACAGCTCAGTGTTTGTTACCAACAAACACAGGTCTAGTTATACATGTATTTGTTTCATATTTCTTAAGTTTGTTCAAAATTGCGTTGACAGCCCTGCTGGAAAGGAGAGGGGGAGTGCAGAGATAGCAGTTGACTCAAAGCTCCATGGTTGAGCGAGCAGAGACAGAGGATCTCTTCCTGGACATGGGAGGGAAACGCTGATGCTTTCCATATTAAACAAGAAAAAGGGAACAAAGGCATGCTGGTCAGCTTACCAACAGAATTCTATAGGTGGTCAGCAAGCAGAAATGTGAACAATGGTGAGCCAATTAGCAATAAGCCTAACACAAAAGGTTGTTATATAATCATTGTTCGGGAGTAAAGTGGAAAAATTTGTAGGATTTGTAGATTTTGTCAAGTGTTACTGGATATGGTGACGAAATAATAAAAAATAATGCTGACTATCAAAGACAAGATCCAGTATGAAATATCCCTGTGAATTGTTTGACAGTCCAACTTGAATGGAATGGGCAATAGAAGGATAGCCACTGACGCAACTGCCCAATGCTCCATGGTTGAGCAAGCAGAGACAATAGTATAGCATGTGGGCGATGCATTCCACAGCGAACACGGCCTACACAACTGGCCGTATCCAAGCTTGAAAAATCCCTGTCATCCGCTGATCACAACAGAAAATGATCGCGCTTTCTCACGTCATCCGCAACTGAGAAAGCTTCTACCAAAGCGTCATCCGTCACTGGCATCATGAGGTACGGTGTCTTCTCACGTCATCCTGCAAATATCCGCTCATTTTCTGAGAAATCCTATGATGGTTTATCACGTCCTCCGGATGTGAAAATTAAATAAGTACTGTTACTCTTTGTTATCAAACAATGGTGATAGTGTCTGCTGAAGAAGAATGAAAGGAAATCGTGATCCTTTATCCCCTCCCCAAGTCTTTGGAGGGGATTGACAAAGACTGAAAGTGTCTTAATGATTTGGTTGGTTTAAGTGTCAAACGTCTCCCAAAATGGCATCAATCTACTTGAAATTATGCGCAAAAATATACTCTGCCTATATACTCACTTGTATTATAAGGCCTAGGGTAAGTGTGGGTATACTCAATGGGGAGGGGGAGGGAGAACTTGATCAACCGCGTTTGACACTATATAAAAACGCTAGGGTATTAACGGGTATACCCAATCGGTTAAGTGAAACAAGTTTTTATTAAGCAGGGCTCGAAATAGTACAGTACTAGCCCGGCGTACAATGTCTAGCAAAAACCACTCTGGGCTAGCTAGACTCACTTCCTTAGTTGCCCGATGGGCTAGTAAAAGGCAAACCATGTGCTGGCCCAACTCGTTACGCATGCGCACAGGGCCGTTGCAGGCACGTATGGAGCACGCATCACGCGATGTGCCTATGCAAACACACACAGTGTACGACTACGTAACGATCAACGGTCGGCCGTACGACATCTCCGGGTGACCATGCAATTCTATGCATATTCATGTAGCGCTTTCTCAGTATACACAACCAACAGACCCAACACATGTTGCTATGAATATTCAACGACCTAACAATCACACTCACACAATCACACAGTGGCGCGGTTTCGCGGTAAAATGGCAAAAAATACAGCTAAACCAAAGTTCAAATACGACCGCGGAGTCCGCGAGTTCTCGAACGTCGGGTGGGTCACAAAAAACGGTCAAAAGGTCGAAGATTGTGGCGAGGGCTGTCAATGATTTGAGTGGGTGTTGCTGAGTATGTGCCCATGCGTGTCAGTTCAATTCATGAAAACTTCCATTTTTGGTCAGCGCGATGATGTCACATAATGAGATGAACGTGACGCCCTCTTTCGGCCGTTTAGTGCCAATTCGTGTAAGGGATTTTTCGCTGTGTGTTGTTTGGCAGTTAATATTTTGCCGGCACCGGCAATCTTCCTGCAAAAGCTATTTTGCCATTCCCAATATTAAAGGTACTATACATGATTGGTAAAGGTCACAGGACTGCACTCATACTTTGTCTGCTCAAACATGTACATGAAATAAAAAACATGTGAAGATTTGAGCTCAATCGGACATCTGAGTCACGAGAAAGTAGCGAAGACCCGACTGGATTTTTCTTATAAAACATGAAGAATAGTTTACTTTATGTTTGTTCCAAAAATCGTTCGGACGAACGATCTTTGGAAAAGACACTAAATCTTGATTTGCTTGAAAAACCCAGCATCTGATGAACCAAGATTTCCCATGGTGACTGTTTGCACTGTTAACGAACTGTTGAGTCCATTTTCTGTCTCAAACTCGAAAAAAAATTTGGAGGCCTTGCAAATCCTATATGCTCCCTTTAACTAATTTGAAGTATAAGAATGTATCGCCCGGTCATGAGTTTCCAATAGACATATGTTTTCGGTAACGAAATGTGATTCCCATTTACCGCGGGACTGTGCGTGATACTTCTGGATCAGTATCCCTGAAGTGATGACTACACTCACCGCTATCTCCGACATTCAGGATGTTGAGAATAAAGTTTCCAGTTGTGAGTGATACTCGAAAGTTAACAAACTATGTAATTTTGGGTATAGATTACTTATGCATTTTAAGACCAATGTTCAAACGTTTAGAAAAGACATAATCTGTGGTCAAATGTTCCAAACTAAACTGTCGTCTGCTCGAGCAACTTTCATTCTTCCAATGTCAGACGGCAGGTCACGTGATCCCGTTGCGATCTGGGTTTTTATGGAATGCCAATGTGACAAACCTTATACATGTGTTAAAGTCTTTCTCAAATCGAAGTGCCATTGTCTTATTTTTCTCTTTTAACTTGAAACTTTAATAAGCTGAATAAACTTAAGCTGTCCACGTTTAGGCCTCTCATAATGATGCCAGACATTATAAAAATGATGTGACAATAATTTAATGCAAAATACAATTTTTTTTCATCAAGATATAAAAATTAGATTTTTATTTATTTTATTATTTTTTAATGTATGAACATAAGACAAAAATACAATAAATTGTAATGAAATGCATATTGCTGGGTATAGGCCTAATATATTTTTTTTCAATGACATTATTCAATTTTTTCTGTTTTTTTTTTTTGCAAACCGTAATTAATAAATGGAAGACCAGTTATCGCAGCCATTCCAGCCATTTTTGAGTGACTTGGCGCACCATAGCTTCTCCGATGTCAACAAACTTTGCCGCGCAGCCAAGGTACCGAAAACTAGTGACGCTTTGTTTACATAGCGGAATCGGTGTCGCTGTAAACGACTGACAATGTTTCTGAAGAAAAGACTTGAACTTCAAGGATTTTTACAGATTATAATCTGGAAGTGTCCAGTTCAGTGATTTTCTGAAACTACATTTAATTTCTGTTTTAGAGACGTTTGCCCGTTACCCTATCGGGAACCGATAACTGCAGGCTACCTTCGGCAACATAACCTTAGAGAAGGAGGCCGGCATGACCAACAAGAAGAATGCATGATGGTGCCGGCAAAATAAACACTTTCTTGTTGTTTAAAAAACCTAGACCCAGTAACTGGGGCGTGCGCTCAACTCCCTTTTTTAATTTTGGTGTTGACGGTCGTCAACCCTAAAATTAAAAAAGGGAGTTCAGCATGTTCAGTGCACCCGTTACGGGGATTGTAAAGTTGGGGACCCTGTTCCTATAATAGAACGGACACTTACTTTTAAACCTACAAACTTACTGTCTCCATTCTGAATAACAACAGGATTAATTTTGTGGAAAGAGGGCAGGGTTTTGATTTATGAGGGAAATTATGGGATAAAAACAACGACAGCGACAGAACCCAGTCACAGGTAAATAAACATGGTGACAGTGCCCTAACTGGTTTGTTAGTTCTGTTTCTGATTGGTTACTAAAAGTTCCATCAAGAAGTCGATCTCTGATTGGTCAAGACACGTTACAGGGGAGTAGGAGTATTACAGAGAGGGTACTAACAGTGTACAAGCAGGTCCGATACCTATAAAGGGAATAAAACAACTTTTTATATAGAAATTTACCTAAATAAACGTTCGTGGTGTCCTCTTTAATATTATTACCAAGGTCAAATTTGTGGAAAAAGGGCAGGGCTTTGATTTTTGAGGGAAATTATGGGCTAAAAACGGTAATGAACGCACGTAATGGCCACAGACGCGCAGACGAGAATATGGTCTAGTGTCTGCTCTCATTGTATGGACTTTCAAATTAAATACGTTGGTTGTAGATACCAGACTAAATTTGACAAGCCAGACCAGACAAAATGGCCGACGGGCTGTTTTGAAGTTTGCAACAAACAGGTAAGAAAATTGTATTTTTAACTCTGAAATGTTGCACAAAATTCTTCTATCTGGGGATTTAACTTTTACGGACTCAGGAACATTTGCTGAAAGTAAAAATTATCATTTTGGAACATTAGAAACTATTAAGTTGTTTTTATTCCCTTTATAGGTATCGGACCTGCTTGTACACCTTTACCACAGAGGGCATGCGCAAAGTAACCAAAATCAACGGAACTTGACGGTCATTCCGGCGTGTCAGAATCCATATCGATTTGTTTGGGCCAGTTTGACTACTTAAGAATGTGAAATAAATGCTGTGCATCCACTTTGGTTCTGTGTGTGATCTTAGCTCACGAACAGTGTGTGGGTGTTCGCTCAACCGTGAAGAGGGATTGTCAAGGCTTTGGAATACTCAACTTTCGAGGTGGGGTGGGTGGTATATAGACAAAGACAGAGGAAGTCATGACTTGACCCATTAACAACTCTTGACTTATTAAAAAAACACTAATATAGTACATTCTATAGTACATGTTTCCATCCATATCCAATTGGATTTGTGAGGCATCTTTTCCATAATGAGATGAGTTTTACCACTACAAGAAGTATTTCCACACCTACACAAAAATGGACTTGTCCGGAAATCTCAGTGTCCCCTGCTCAAGCCATGCATGGCGTATCAACAAGCTGATTTTCTTCGCGTTCAAAGGCAACATTTACAGCACAATTATAGAATATTCCGACAAGATACTGCAAATTTGTTTAGATGACGGGAATCCCCATATTATCACCTTTATTCTCGTATACTTTTTAGAGTCTGAGAAGAATTCTAAGGGGAGAACGTATCGTAGAGAAACAGCACACTACTGAAGAATTTCGTTTATCATTCAGCTGGTCATGCACGTTCCAATGCAGTATTTAACAGTGGTTTTGATTGGCTCAAAATCTTTGGGCTGAAAATGATAGGTCTTTATTTTGGCCAATCAGCTTCATTTTAACAAAGGTTGTAGAGAAACATCTGCTCTTGGTTATCCCGGAGGAACCTAAGAAATCGGTTGAGGGCGTCCTGAGTTGTAAGCAAAACCGTGCTGCGATGGTGCATTATTTCGGCCCAAAAAGACGAATTTGCACAGTAAAAGTGGGGAAACCGACCATTTATAGCTCAAAAATGACAGGTCTATAAAGTCTTAAGATTATTTTAAGATAGTTGCGATGATCGTAACCCTAGGTCTGACATGGGGACTGGGACCTTAGGGTTACGACAAAACTGGAGAGCCCTATGGAGGGCTCGTATCACGTGCGTTGTACAGTGCATGCTATACACGGCATATCGCATACAGTGTGTTATTGAATTGACCAGACCCGTGTGCCGAAACTGCCGAATTAAGTTTACTTTCCGCCGCTCTTCTGATATGACAGGTGAAGAAAAACGTACCAAACGGGACCATTCATAAAGGAAATCATTTGATAATCTTAGCAATTTCCTTCAGTTCATGATGAAAGATTTGAATTGTCAGCGGCAGCTTGACATGGGCAAACAATGCGGACTTGAAAAAAACCTCCTCCATACTGTATACGATATGCGTGTACACGGTATATCACAGCGCACGTGTTATTCTGGGAACACCCTCCATAGGGCTGCGAGTTTGAGTTTGAAAGGTGGAACAGCCAAAACGGCATTTCGCATGACGTAATTTGGTCGAGATGGCACACTGTGCACTATTCAAAATGGCCGACTGACGGCAAATGGAGGGAATCTCGACACCTTCGGTAAGTTTTGGGTAATTTTTTCCGAATTGAATGATCTTTCGATATTCAAAATGGTTTTATATGACTCATTGATAAGTACCAATCATATCCATGTAGTCAGATTTTGTGTTTGGATTTTGGAAAGTGGAAAACTAAGTGGAAACGTACTTCAGGAGTTGGCCAAAAAGGTTGTACCCATTTTTTGTATCCAGTTTTGTCGTAACCCTAAGGTCCCAGTCCCCATGTCAGACCTAGGGTTACGATTATCGCAACTAATTTTAAGATATCATTCGAAAAAGGAATAATGTGCCTTCTTCATGCTGAAGGAACTTTTTTTATATCATGAGCCGTTCAAAAGTTATGGTATTCGTGAAATAACCACAAGGGAAACTGACTGAGTTTTTTTAAGTCATTGAAAAGTGAACAAAGAAAAATTGACTGGAGCGGGATTCGAACCGGCGACCTCCTGAATACCGTACAGGCGCTCTACCAACTGAGCCATCCAGCCCTAGTTGGTGGTGACCCCAATAGTCAACTATCTTTGTTCGTTTGGCAGTCAGAAGCCATGAAACCACGCACACACCGCCACACCCCAGGGATCGTTTCAATGATACACGCAACAATGCTGCAACCTGGGAACGGTACATGGGGGATCACTCAAAGAGGATACGGCTTTTTAATTATTATATTCGTGAAATAACCACAAGGGAAACTGACTGAGTTATTTTAAGTCATTGAAAAGTGAACAAAGAAAAATTGACTGGAGCAGGATTCGAACCGGCGACCTCCTGAATAACGTACAGGCGCTCTACCAAAAGTTATGGTGTTACAAAGCCAAAATTTGCGCGTTTTTTTACTGTTTTCGAGGAATGCTGGTCAACTCGTACGCCGACCAACTCGTACGCTAACCAACTCGTACGCCAACCCACTCGTATGCAGACCAACTCGTACGCCACCGGCATACATGATATAGATAGTAGCCTAGTTTGTAATAACGAAATAAATGACTTTTTTGAGGGACTGATTTTCTTTTTTGTGTGGTATGCACCGTATGGGATTGGTACTCCTGTGTGACAGGATCGTGAGATGTGGGAAGCTTTTTTTTGTAGTGTGTAATAACTTAATTTGGAGGGACTGGATACCCCTAGCCCTGCCATTCCAATTTTAAAACACTCCCCTAAAATCCTACGTAACATACTTTTGCTTATAATGTTTTCCTTTTATTTTCACAAACAACATCCAATTCCACATACAGAATGTTTCCTTTGTTTCCGTTTATTTTATAAAATAAAACAACATGACAAAATCGTCTACTGAAGAAAAAACGGCCAGAGTTTACAAACTAGGCTCATTATACGTGGCGTAAGAGTTGGCTAGCGTACGAGTTGGCTGGCGTACGAGTTGGTTGGCATATGAGTTGGTCGGCGTACGAGTTGACCAAACGGCGTACGAGTTGGTCGGCATACGAGTTGGTCGGCGTACAAGTTGACCAGCTTCGGTTTTCGAGGACTTCAGAGCTGTAGCGCGTGCGTGTTGCTTAGGTTTCCCTCACAAATCGATATGTGGAAATTAGGTAAAAAGTCACATTTTTGGTGGAATTTATTGATCTGAATTCTTTCAAAATAGGGTGAGCATTAGACCCAGTAACTGGGGCGCTGAACTCCCTTTTTTTTACTTTTGGGGTTGACGGTCGGTCTAGCGCCCCAGTGAATTATATTGCTCCAGATGTGTCGTACACAGGAAAAACAAAACTTCACGGCACTTTCGCCGAAAATGTCGCGACGCCCTCTTTTGGCCGTTTCGTGCCAATTCGTGTAAGGGATTTTTCGCTGTGCGCGGAGGGAAAGTGATCTACGTATCGACACGTCCGCATAGTATGGAAATTACCAAAATTAATATTCATGCGATGACGTAGGACCGCCATTTTGTGTGGAGCAGAGCCACACAAATTAAATTCCGTTTTTTACGTTCTCGTCTGGACATTCGTCAGAAAAGGTCGATTTTCATCAAAAGGAATGATTATCGTGAGTACAAATTAATATGCTGTATTCAAGTCAAAAAAGGGAGTTCAGCGCCCCAGTTACTGGGTCTAGGTGAGCATAATTGCCTGAGCATTAACTGAGGTTCTACACTTTTGTAGGTTGACAACTTTTGTACAAATAATAAAACCAGAAGTGTCCCCAACTTTACAATCCCCCCAGTTTTAGTAAATCCTACTGACCTACTGGAGTACTGGGTCTAATCATGGAGCTATAGCTCCGGTAATCCTGGGTTTTAGGTGGCCAAATTATTTTGGTCGCCAACTTCAACCAATGCATCACAGCGTAGCGGACTGTTGTATGGAGGGCCAAAATGACAAAATCTGATTGTCAGATTTTTTCATTTTTGGCGAGCTGCAGTGAAGCATGCAGTGCGAGTCTATGTAATGCCGATAAATTTCCGTCCGTCCGTCGGGCCGGCCGTCCGCGTGAAATGTTTAAGTTTTTTTTTTTTTTTTTTTTTTTGGGGGGGGGGGGGTTGGTTTTATCTTAAAATTAATTACCGGTATTTCACCGGAATAAAGTTGTTCTTTAAAAGTTCTTTTCTTCCCGTCCTTTTTCCTTCTCACCACGACCCTCTCCCATCCCTATTCCCTTCTTCCAAACCCCCCCCTCCCCCTCCCCCCCACCTTCCACCATCTAAAGAACTATACTATGCCTCTTGAAGTTTTTTTTTAGCTCGATCACACTAATATAAGCTCTTTAAACTTCTAAGAGAGCAGTCCGGTTTTTCCTTTTTCTGAGCTATCATGGAGGTAGAAATAGAAAACCAAGATGACTCTATAACTTTGTATGTGTCTGTCATTCTGTTGGCATTGTGGTAAGACCATTTGGGTCCATTCTCCTGATTTGTGAAACACAGCTACATGTATGATTTTGCCTTTCCCTCCACACACACAATGAGCTTAAATATGACCTTTGATTACATGTAAACCAAAACTAGAACAGCAAAGCTGTCATGGCTAGCTGCGGCCTTACGTGGAATTACAAACACGGATAGCAAATTAAAAAAAAAAAAATAATAAATTATTGTCTTTCCAGATTGAAATACCGGTAATTAATTTTAAGACAAAACCAACCCCCCCCCCCCCCAAAAAAAAAAAAAAAAACTTAAACATTTCACGCGGACGGCCGGCCCGACGGAAATTTATCGGCATTACATAGACTCGCACTGCATGCTTCACTGCAGCTCGCCAAAAATGAAAAAAATCTGACAATCAAATTTTGTCATTTTGGCCCTCCATACAACAGTCCGCTACGCTGTGATGCATTGGCTGAAGTTAGAGACCAAAATAATTTGGCCACCTAAAACCCAGGATTACCATAGCTCCATCCATGGTCTAATGGAGTACCTAATGCCAACCTACCTTTACAAGCCAAAGGGCATTATTGCAACCAGATACGTCTAGTGTAGTTTTGTCTCCCATCCTGATAAAATCTCTTTAAACAAGTACGGACCTACCGTCCTACCGAATTACAAATATCCAACAACTTTTCCACAACATCAAGCACATATGTACAGTGTTGTTGTACATGGCCGTTGTACAACTGAACGGGCTTCACACAGTGCATGCAGTACGCATACAGATGATCAGCATGATGGCCCTTTTCCAAACCTCGGCTCCGGCTCCGTCTCAGGTGTCATGCCAAAAGGTGTCCGTTGCCAAATAGTGTCCGCAGAGCATGCGCAGTGAGGCCTGGACACTTTTTGGCATGTATATACATGCCAAATAGTGTCCGCTGCCAAATAGTGTCCGAGCACAGCCCATGCGTACGTACGCGAATCACGTAATGGGGCATTTGCAGTAGGTCGCGTACGTATACAGGTACTATTCTCGATCCTTTCTGATTGTGCTTTTGTGGCATTGCAGGGAGCATAGAGAGGTGTAATGAATAATACATATTTTGCAGGAAGTTAAAACAGTATGCTATAAACAAATACAAAAATACAAGGCACAAATTTCATTTACGATAACAAAAAAAAGTACGGCATTGCGTGACTTTGATCACTTTTTTTCCTTATCTGTATCTACCTCGATCTAACGTTTTCCTTTCAATTAAAAATAACGTCATTCGATAATTCTTAAACTTTCTGCCAAGTTTGATGTAAGCCCGATCATTTTTAACTGGATGCCCTTGTAGATTTCACAATCATGATTTTCGTCGATATTAGCCATAATGTGGTCTTTCTTTTACACACTTTGAACGTAAAACTTCGACACGTCTTGCTAGGTGAAGAGTCAGCCTGACTCAATAGTGTTCCTTCGTTTTGAACGTGCACAGTACCGTAGTACCGTAAAGATCTTGCAATTGCCCAATGAGAAGCTCTGCACAACAAGCTCCGCCAAATTCAGACGGTTGCATTCATTGAACATCATACATATTCATGTTATACAAATAGCTCTTTATGAAAGGCAGAAAACCCCGTAATATATACCTGTGTAGTAAATACATGTATACAAAGTTTTACTCATGCGCAAACCTGCAGCAATGTGCACCTGTAGCTGTATTACCGTATTGTAAACCTTCACTATAGGCTAACTGTATTAAATGGTTCCCATTCAGCGCATTGCGGTACGAATAATGAAAAAGGAACTCCACTTGTGAATAGGCATTGAGCGCGTAAAAGAATGTCATTTGAATGAGGGTTGTGTGCCGTGGCTCTGTCGCGACCCTCATTTTATATAAAGGTATTAATGAAATACAAAACAGTTTGTTGCTTAATGCTGTGCAAGTAATAATGTTTATTGTGCTATGCCAATGTATATTTTTTTTAGTCCAAGAAATTAGATAATGAAGTAACAAAACAGTTATTTCGGTTTGCTGTAGCTGCTTTCAAACGTCTCGTTCAATGAATACACTGAACTAAAAGCTGTTTCATCATGGAAGGCATATGCACTCATTTTCGATATGGCATTTATTTCTCTATCCTATTAGTTTCTCATGTTGATAAGTGTTCCTGAGACATGTTTCGAATACGAGTGCACATTTTTCAACATATAAACAAATTGTCCTTAATTTCGATGCATAGAAACACAAAATTGAATTGGGGCTTCCAGTGCTATTTTCTGGACTTTTACAGTATTTAAGACTTAAAGAATTTCATGTTGCGAATTCTTTCTCCAATTCGTGTTTTGTTTCAACTTTCCGACTTTTGTCATACCGGTACACCCGTTTTATTTATCTTTAAAGAACAAATTATTACCGTCGTGCACAAACATCGAAATGCACTGTAGCTGACGGAAAAGTATGAATGTCACAGCCGACCTGAATATCATTAGGGCAGTACGTTATCTCATCTGAATGTGAACAGCCTTCCTGAATATAATCATATTCAGATGAGACAACGTACTGTCCTAATGCTATTCAGGCCTGCTGTTCACATTCAGATGAGATAACGTACTGTCCTAATGATATTCAGGTCTGCTGTTCACATTCAGATGAGATAACGTACTGTCCTAATGATATTCAGGTCTGCTGTTCACATTCAGATGAGACAACGTACTGTCCTAGTGCTATTCAGGTCTGCTGTTCATATTCAGATGAGACAACGTACAGTCCTGATGCTATTCAGGTCTGCTGTTCATATTCAGATGAGACAACGTACTGTCCTAATGCTATTCAGGAAGGCTGTGCACATTCAGATGGGATAACGTACTGTCCTAATGATATTCAGGTCTGCTGTTCACATTCAGATGAGATAACGTACTGTCCTAATGATATTCAGGTCTGCTGTTCACATTCAGATGAGACAACGTACTGTCCTAGTGCTATTCAGGTCTGCTGTTCATATTCAGATGAGACAACGTACAGTCCTGATGCTATTCAGGTCTGCTGTTCATATTCAGATGAGACAACGTACTGTCCTAATGCTATTCAGGTCTGCTGTTCACATTCAGATGAGACAACGTACTGTCCTAGTGCTATTCAGGTCTGCTGTTCATATTCAGATGAGACAACGTACAGTCCTGATGCTATTCAGGTCTGCTGTTCATATTCAGATGAGACAACGTACTGTCCTAATGCTATTCAGGTCTGCTGTTCACATTCAGATGAGATAACGTACTGCCCTAATGCTATTCAGGTCTGCTGTTCATATTCAGATGAGACAACGTACTGTCCTAATGCTATTCAGGTCTGCTGTTCACATTCAGATGAGATAACGTACTGCTCTAATGCTATTCAGGAAGGCTGTTCACATTCAGATGAGATAACGTACTGCCCTAATGCTATTCAGGTCTGCTGTTCATATTCAGATGAGACAACGTACTGTCCTAATGCTATTCAGGAAGGCTGTGCACATTCAGATGGGATAACGTACTGTCCTAATGCTATTCAGGCCTGCTGTTCACATTCAGATGAGATAACGTACTGGCCTGATGCTATTCAGGAAGGCTGTTCACATTCAGATGAGATAACGTACTGTCCTAATGCTATTCAGGTCTGCTGTTCACATTCAGATGAGATAACGTACTGTCCTAATGCTATTCAGGTCTGCTGTTCACATTCAGATGAGATAACGTACTGGCCTGATGCTATTCAGGAAGGCTGTTCACATTCAGATGAGATAACGTACTGTGTCCTAATGCTATTCAGGTCTGCTGTTCACATTCAGATGAGATAACGTACTTGCCTGATGCTATTCAGGTCTGCTGTTCACATTCAGATGAGATAACGTACTTGCCTGATGCTATTCAGGAAGGCTGTTCACATTCAGATGAGATAACGTACTGGCCTAATGCTATTCAGGAAGGCTGTTCACATTCAGATGAGATAACGTACTGTGTCCTAATGTATTCAAGTCGGCTGTGCATAGTCAGAAGCGATACGCTACGGTCGGCTGCAGTGCATTTCGATTTTTGTGCACGACTGTAATAAGTTGTTCTTTACAGATAGTGAAAGTGTTGGAAAGTACCGGTATGACAATGGTTAAGAAAAGTCGGCTTTAATGTTTTGACTGTCTTCAAAGTTGAAACAAAACACGAATTGGAGAAAGAATTCGCAGCATGAAAAATTGTCAGTCTAAAATACAGTAAAAGTCGAGAAAATAGCATAGGAAGACACATATTAAATTATTGTTTGTATCCATCGAAATTAAGGACAATTTGTTTATATGTTGAAAAATGTGCACTCGTATTCGAAACATTTCTCAGGAACAATTATCAACATCAGAAATTAATAGGATAGAGACATAAATGCCATATATAAGTGAGTGCATATGCTTTCCATGATGAAACAGCTTTTAGTTCAGTGTATTCGTCGAACGAGACGTTTGAAGGCATCTACAGCAACCCGAAATAACTGTTTTATTACTTCATTATCTAATTTCTTGGACTAAAAAAATTATACATTGGTATAGCACAATAAACATTATTACTTGCACAGCATTAAGCAACAAACAGTTTTGTATTAGTAATACCTTTATATAAAATGAGGGTCGCGACAGAGCCACGGCACACAACCATCATTCAAATGACATTCTTTTACGCGCTCAATGCCTATTCACAAGTGAAGTTCCTTTTTCATTATTCGTACCGCAATGCGCCGAATGGGGACCATTTAATACAGTTGGCCTACAGTGAAGGTTTACAATACGGTTATACAGCTACAGGTGCACATTACTGCAGCTCTGCGCATGAGTAAAACTTTGTATACATGTATTTACTACACAGGTATATATTACGGGGTTTTCTGTCTTTCATAAAGAGCTATTAGTATAACATGAATATGTATGATGTTCAATGAATGCAACCGTCTGAATTGGGCGGAGCTTGTTGTGCAGAGCTTCTCATTGGGCAATGGCAAGGTCTTTACGGTACTACGGTACTACGCACGTTCAAAACGAAGGAACACTAAAGTAGGACGCACGCTAAGCGTGGACACTATTTAGCAAGCTTGCATAATTATGTGACGTCAACGGCGCATAGCCAATCAAATCCCAGTATGCTAATTAGCGGACACTATTTGGCAACGGACACCTTTTGGCATGACACCGGCTCCGGCTCCGTCATCCATATGCTGAAAATAGAGGTTGTGGGTTTTCATTGAAGCTGAAGCTCCGTTTTCCCTTTCAAACCAGAGAATCTACTTTCGAACCACAGCCAAAAGTCTCTATTTTGATACCAGTTATTTTAAAATTGACTCAAGAAATGGAGCTGGAGCCGGAGCCTGAGCCGGAGCCGAGGTTTGGAAAAGGGCCAACGAAGGATGTTAAAAATGTATATTTTAAACAATTATGATAATAACATTATCTTGCTCATAACACTAAATATACCCCAAATAATATATTTTCTTAGGATACATTGGCTATGTGTGCTTTTGCAATGAGCTGCATGTAGGGTGAAAAGTAAAATATATGATTGCAAAGGGTAAAAAAGAGTACATGTACTTACACTTCACACTGTCACTTTCACTGTCTGATCCATCATGGGTACACATCAAATAATACCCCTGTGAAAGGTTAAGCTTAATCGGCCATCTGAGTCTCAAGAGAATAAGAGAATATATTGAAAAACTTAGTCAATTCTTTTCTTATAAAATACTAAGAATACTGTAGTTTTGATCATGCGTGACAAGATATTTCTGTTAGTGTTTTCTAAAAAAGAAATATACATCTTATAATAAGCATTTTGGACCAAAATCAGCAAAATCATGTGAGATCATACAGTGTGTTTGGCTTGAAATAAAGATTCCTTTGTGGGAATAAAGTCACTGCAACTATAGAAGTCTCAACTTCATTGTGATAATTGTTTTGTTCTCTTTGTCATCAAATATTTTTATTGTAATTTTATTTAGATTAAATATTCTGGTAGGTTCAAAACGTCAGGCATTCCCAAGAAAGTTTCAGGTCAACTCGATCCGTGATTATTTTAGGCTCTTATTTTGGTTGATGAGCAATTTGTAGCAGTGTATTAATTCCTCATCATTTAGAAATCTGCTGGGAGAAACATCTTCAAAAACATGTGTCATATTTTCCATCCAGCATTCACCTAATGTTCCCATAATTAAAACGACAAATAAAATGTCCCTAGAAATAATTACGTTGAAGTTTGATCAGTTTCCAATCATGTAAAGTACATCGGGAATAATGAGCACGGGTATGCAGTTCCTATAGTATTATTATGTAGATAATTACGTTCTACCGATTGAGGGCGCTGTTTATTCTTATGTTTTTTCTGTACGTAAAGTTTGACGATTTTCTATCGCAAATTTCTCTTTAGTGAACACAAATTGGACGTGGGAACAATTCAATTCTTGTTCAGTAATGTCAGATCTACATCCATGCCAAGTGGGAACAAATTCGGTGATGATGGTCACGTAACTCAAAAACTAAAGCGAATTTGGCCTCACGGCCCACGGACTAAATCTCCGTCTTCTTGTGGACTCACCCTGTATGGGAGACTTTTGACTTTCTGGTATTCGCTCGCGTATTCGCTCGCGGTCAGTTGCTCGTATAGTACGAATAGAGTCCCTTTAGTTTACACCCTTTGTATTTAAATCATTTCGTCAGTCAGTCAGTCAACAAATTGAGTTATTTCAGGCTGCTGTCATTCTGTTGATGTAGGCGTGAACATACGTACTACATGTATACATACATTACTGAAACGCTGGTTTTTACTGTTGTTTATTTTTCATTAATTAATCAGTTGCATATGGAGTGATCGGGCCCCCTCCCGTTTTTAGTATTTCAAACTTTTTCCAACAAAAACCCTCATAGCCTTTTACACAATATAGGCGATGTTATCTCTCCTACACCCTCACCCTGCTTCGTCCCTTCGCTCCCTCGCATTGGACACCAAATCACTAATCATCCCTCAATCATGAAAATAAATCGACACCTAGGACCCCCTATGCTATTATGTCATGGAACCTCCATCACAAGCAAAATAATGAGACTGATATAGACGTCTTTGCGTGATATCGTATCTCGGAAACACGTCTTTCCCTGGTAAGGCTGGTATCCAATATATTTACCTCGGAAAGGCGTTTTTCATTGATGTTCACTCGGCAGACGTCTTTCTGAGATATCGGGATCCGGCAGAATATAATACCAGAATACCCCCTTTTGTCTAAAGACGAAAAAATTGATTAAATTGATTAGTAAACTATAAATTATGTATATATACCTTTGCAACATTTCCGCCTGATTTCCTGGCATTGTTCCCAGGCCTGTATGTAATTTTAGTTGGCTGGATAATCATACGCTCGAACTTTTCATAATTTTATAAGATCAAAACTGCACACAAAGATTGAAGGTGGATAATTCGTTTTTTGCTTCATTTTTCCCAAAGGGGACGAACACGGAACACGTACCCCTCGTGTCCATGCATCAACACTGCATGAGTTTCTTCAAGACGGGACTTGCGTATTGTATTGTAGACCTACTCCTATCCTAACTATGACCATAGTTTATGGTCATTCAACATTATTTGGATGTAATTCTATATCGTGACCTCATCCAGCTGTTACAACCGTTTGGAAAAAAACCCTCAATGTCACAGTTCAGACTCAAGTGAATCACAACGATGGAATGTAAAACATTTAGGCCCACAAGAAAATATCGCATGCACACTCAGGTCAGCCACGCCGAAGTGAAGCCCATAGCATTCAACCATGGTGTTTACAAGTCACGTGTCACGGTGTTTTATTTTATCCGAAGTCCAGATCTATTCACTGATTTCTCTTGTCTGATTAGACCTATATATATATATAGGCCTAATTTTGTTTATACAGTTTCGAGAATTGATATGGGATTTTGACGAGAAACTGCTTTCAGTAGTTTCAACTTTCATCGTGTAAGGCAACATCATTACCAGGATATTCTCAGCCTATAATCATTCATCCTAGATCCACTGCCTCCTGTCCTTCTCTATACCCACTCACAGCAGACGTAAATAATATTGGTTTCTTTGAATCAAATGGGGAATTTCTTTTGGTGAGCTAGCTGCAAAGCTAATCCAACTTAACGTCCTATGCCCTAGTCAAGCATAACCCTGGATGACAGAGATATAGATATGCTCGCGTACCGTCGAGTGAGTTGTAGTTTACGCACAAAACACACACGTTTACGCCACAAACAACGTACTAACATACTGTACACGACGTGAATGTACATCCGCACACATGCATACGTACGGTACATTAAATTACACGTACTACGTATAATGTACGTACTGTACGTACCTACGTACGTATACTGCACATAATTTTAATACCCATAATGCGTCTGGTAACTCAGTCCAAAATGGAGGAGTTGTCAGTAGAAGTACTTGATGCGAATGGTGCATACTACAAGGTAATTTTAATCACTTCTGAAGGATCATTTCTGTTTTAAAAAGGGCATCAGTGGAAGAAGATGACAATTTAGTTGTATGATACTGTTATTTTACGTGAAAGTTGATCGTAAGAATGTGAAATAAGGTGTGGAATGTTCACGACTGACAGACGATGTTGGTCATCATGATCATGATCATCATGCGCGGTCATGACATGTGCATACATTACATGGGACTAACACGATGTACATGTAGGCCTATGCCTACGTTACATGTACATCAATACATCATCATGTAACGTTAGTAGGTAGTTATGTACATATAATAATGTACGTAGCCTAGGCTATAGTATTTATTAGGGGATTGTGGGTTAACGGGTCCTAAAACTATAGAGGAAAGGAAACTACTATTTGAAAAGTAACTTAGGCCTACCTACATATACTTTGTTGGTCTCCTCCTCTATATTACCAAGCTTAAATTTTTGGAAAGAGGGCAGGGCTTTGATTTTTGAGGGAAATTATGGGGTAAAAAAGGTAACCAAGATTGTAACATTTCACTGCCGCATGGACGGCCGCAGACGAGAATAGTCTGGTTTCCACTCTGACATTTTTAGGACTCTTGGTCTGTTGGGTCTGGGCACTAGACTAACCAGACCAGACAAAATGGCCTCACGCGATCAGACGGTCTGTTTTAAAGTTTACAAGAAGCGCGTAAGAAAATTGAATTTTAACCCTGAAATGTTTAACAAATTTCTTCAATGTAGGCTTTTAAGGACCCAGGAACATTTGCTGAAAGTCAAAAGTATCATTTTTGAGGAGTAGAAGTTAGTTCAGAGCCAAAAAAATCAATGTGTTTTGGGATCCCGTTAACCCACAATCGCCATTTATTAACCGTACGTTATGTGCGACTGCAGATCATCAACATGAACAGATGAACATGGCTTTATCTAGGACTAGGCTACTTCTAGATTTAGAAGGCTACTCCGTGTAGTCCGAGTAACTTGGACCCCAAAAATCTCCTTTTTTTTTAACATTTGGACATGATCTGGCGATAGTAGGGTCCAAGTAACTTGTGTGTAAATGAGTGGCAAGAGAGCCTTCAAGTTCTACAAGTCGTGAATTTAACGGAAGCCGGAGGCCATGGCCTTCATTGCCCTGGTTCTTGGCCTTCGTGTCCTCTTCAAATATTACCATAGACATTATGATTTTCCAATGGAAGTGCCCCTTGCAATGGAATAGTGGCCTTGCCCTTTTCAGAACCAAATTCAAGGCCTGGTTCTAGCACTCTTAGTCTTACTTTTCGGGGTGCCGTAATGCTATGGGGGGAGTATGGGTTTTGAAAACAACAATTGATAGATTAAATTTTGGGGATTGTGATATAAGACGGGTCCCAAAACTATAAAGGAAAGGAAAACTACTTTTTGGAAAGTTACTTACCTAAGGCTAAGTGGGTCTTTCCACATTAATGGGGACACATTTAGTGTGACATTTAGAAGGAACGAAGGACATAAGTTGATACATCAAGTAATTTGCCATGTTTTCTCTTTCACTACATCCCATATACTAGTAAGAACTTGGCCAGCCAAAAAGTTTGATAAATTCCTTAGTATTGAAGATATTACAGGGGATCATCTTCAAGATGTTATGTTTGTAACATGGACAGACATTTCATCGTAAAGTGTTGGGAATTGGTCATGAAATGAATTAATTATCCCAAGTTTTGTTTCTACAGCAGAGCTATCCATTGAGGGATTGCCACTGGCCAATCATAGTATTATAACCATTGGTATTTTAGCAACTGGAGGGTCTACATCTTCAAGATTTAATGTTCATAACATGGACAGACATTTGTCGCAAAATGTCTGTCCATGTTACAAACATTGTTCAAGACGCACCCTAATTTCTTAAATATGAAATAGGTTGCTTTAATTTTGAGTGATGACAAGTTAACATTGAACAAGTAATATGGAACAAGTCTGCATTAATTATAACAAGAAAAATACTTATATAACACAAGAATGTCTGTCCATGTTATGAACATAATTGTTCATTTCATCTTAAAGATGACCTTGTAATTTACATAAATCCAGTGAATCAGCCTATTTCTTCCCAGTACAACCACGAATGAATACAGGAATGTTCAGGAAACAAAAATGAGCAAAAAACCTGATCTTAAATCCACCTTCCACATTACACCCTACCCTAAAAGTTATCTTTTGTACACTAAAGGTACCATTAGTGTGGACAGACCCAAATATATGTTTGTTGTGTCCTCTTCTACATTATTAGCAAGGTTAATTTTGTGGAAAGAGGGCAGGGCTTTGATTTTTTAGGGAAATTGTGGGGTAAAACGATAACAAAGATGTAACATTTCACGGCCGCATGGACGGCAACAGACGAGAATTGTCTGGTTTCTACTCTGACATTTTGAACACTCTTGATCTGTTGGGTCTGGGCACTAGATTAGCCGGACCAGATAAAATGGCCTCACGCGATCAGACGAGCTGTTTTCAAGTTTGCAAGAAGCGCGTAAGGAAATTGCATTTTAAAACTGAATGCATCCAGAAAATTCCCCGACTGGTATCCGCGCCATACCATTCAAAGTATACAAACGTGCACCAGCGAAGTACACAGTCGCGAATTTGCAAACGAGCAGGAAGTGCAAGCCTATTATGTCGTACTACGTACAACGTTGCGCTCGGTACCGTGGGTCACGGCCGGCTTCGGTGCAGATTTTGTGCTAAAAATGTGACATGTCACACTGAGCAAGTCATGAACGACTCTGACTGAATATTCTGTAAGGTTTCCGGCACCAAATGATCGCAAGATTCCTGAACATGCACGTAGATCTAAACAAGGAACTCTGACACATGCTTTAATACGTCGCCGCAACGATCGTTGTAGCATTTTTTACACACGTTTCCCACTGCGCTATGCATCCATTGATCGTGCACATTATCGACACGTGCGCAATAGCGCCGTCAATCCCTGTCATTCATTTTTAAAAATTGGAGCTCGGGCAATTGATCATTTTTTCAAAGTGGTGTCTGGTTTTCAAAAGCTCCGATAATGCACAGCACTACTGATAATGCCACTTCATTGCGTCTGACGAAGAAGTGCTGTGATTTTTATCCGGTTAATAAAGGTTAAATGACCCAGATTTAATTATCCGGTTACAAATTTTTCACTAACCATTAACTGAAACTGAAAGGGGAAAAAAAGGACGAACCTTTGGCCCAGGCTCAACAATCCAAAAAGTGTAAACTGTAGAATTTCAGTCAATTATTTTGTCCATTTTGCCAAGTAGAAACACACTTTTCACATACTGGGTCTAACAGAAACATTGTGTACTTGATCTAAAGAATAACATCATAAAAAGCATTCCGAAAGCGACGATCACATTGGAGAAGACGTATATACCATAAATCACACACGTTGCACGTGTTGCACTGTTAACCAGATATGAAATTACCCGATTTTGCCCAGCACTACATGTATTTTATTATGATAATTATTATTTTCAAACACACTCATCCAAAAAGTGATGTGTTCTTTAAAAATAGGCATTCTGTACATGTACTGTACATGATGTATATTGTATGATAATACACAGGGGCAGATCCAGGAGGGTGTGGGAGTGCATGCCCTGCCCTTCTCTTCCATGAAAATAAGAAGAAAAGAAAAAGAAAAGAAAATATAAAGGAGAAGGAAAACATATATAGGGAGGGAGAAAGATGCAAAAAGAGACAGGCATGCAACTTTTCCTTGGATCAGCTGATTTCATCTTTTTTTCACTTAAATTTTATGCCATTGAAAATAGAAAAAAAATGCACAAAATCTTGTCAAGATTGGAATTTCCTCGTTTTTTGTTAAATCGGAGTTGCATGCCTGAAGAGAAGAACAAAGAGGGGGAGACAAAATTAGCTAGCTTTTATCATCCCGAAATGCATCCCGTGATTTCCGTCGCTATTGAATTGGCGCATTTTAATTCCACGCCCCCCCTTTTTTTTTTAATCCTGGATCTGCTCCTGATACACATACTGTACATGTACATGTACATGTACATCTATAGTGCACATTATGCCCTAACCCATGATTGCATCTTCTGGGAAATTCCCAAAGTGAGAAATGCCATGTTATGCACTAAGTTTGTTTAAAAGTATTCACAATTTCACATGCACACTTATACTGTACCACATAATTTGTGTGTGCCTGTCCTGTGCAGAAAACACTTGATATATTTATTGAAGTATTGTAAAAGTTTTCATACAATATGCACATGTACATCATGCACATAATTATGTGTACAGTATACATACATGTACACTGTAGGTAAGCACAATACACAAGGGGATCTTATGGGTGAAAACCCTGCCATGAAAACTGTAACACATGACTTACAAACAAAAAAATCCATTAAATAGCGCTCCACTCTTGCGCTAAAAATAGCACCGGATCTCAGACAAACATTGCAACCATACAGTGGTGTGTGCGCGTGCGCGTCCATGTACACTACGTGTGTGAGACAGTGTTTGTCTGACATACGGGGATTTTGTGACGTCATTAGTGCGGAGCGCTATTAATGAAAAGCAACAATAGCATACCATTAGTTTCAATCTTGCTCTAGTACAATGCTTTTGTTGTGACAAAGTTGCATTAATTAGTGAAGTGACATATTGTATGTTGAGATTTTACTGGTACATGTACTCATTAGGCACGTTCACACAGTACACACTAAAAAAGCTGTACAGTTGTACACAAAATAGTGTATTGGGTTCGATTTCACCAAACTCATCGTAACTTGCTATCAATCGTAGGACTTATGATGCATTGCAACCCTATACAATGGGTTAAATTCTCCTTAACTCGAGTTACGATCAACCGTAGGGTTTGGTGAAATCGACCCCTGAACATGTACTTGTACTGTACGTATTCGGAACATTGAATAAAAATTGTATTTGTTATAGTTTATAGAATACCATACATTTACATGCATGTGATAAGCTTAGATTTCTTGGGCAATTTTTGTTTCAAACACTCAATAGGACATCTTGTGTAGCTATAGGGTGTGTCTTGTAATGAATGGTATATTGTCAATAGGAAGGCCCCATTGACCACAAAGCAAAGCAAACAGTTCTCTGCTCTGATCTTTGTACACCCTTCCTGATCAATGTTGCTGAGGCAAGGACTTTTCAAAATCCTTGACTTTGTGCACATTTTACCCTGTATGCTGGGATTGCCTGCAGTGTCAATGGACGTATGATGCTATAAAATGTGATTTTGTTAAGAAGTACTGTACATGTGTATATGACAACATGTGCATTCACATACATGTATGTATAGGTGTAACCATATTTGGTTTGTTAGGGCCCAGATAAAATATTTTTAAATTGATGTAGATGGTGCATTTGACAGTCTTCTAGTCTTCTAGTCTTCTAGTGCAAGCACTGTTCGATTTTACATGTATCTGCAATTTATGAATATTTGCAAATTAAATGTTTCGCCTTTATATTTGCCTGAAACTTCCTGAAGGCTAAAAATAAATAAACTTCTATTAGCACTATTAGGAGTGCTACAGTTATGTACACTTTCAGATTAAAAATGTCTGAAATCTTGACTGAAATAATGCGCATGTAAACAAATTTTGTTTTATAATGCATCTTCATGTATCTATCATACAATTCGTTATGAGAGCCACATACAGTACATGTACTGTACATGTTCACTAGTCTACGTGCATGTGCATGTACATTGTATAAACTGACATGCATTCAATGCTTTGATTGTCATTTGATAAATTTACGGTACATGTATAGGCCATGTATATGTACAATACATGTACATGTACGTACACTTACACTGGGAAAGGACAATTAATGTGTAAATTATGTATGAAAAACAGTACATTATGTAAACATTAGCGCATTGTTCATGCCACTTATTGTACCCATTTATTATGAACAGATGAAGGACGCACACCTGTGTGTACTGTACGAGTGTACATGTGATATTGGTTGAGTTCTTTCTTTCGTGGAACACCTGTTGTCATGGTCCCATGTGTGTGCTTACAATGAAGAATAAACTTGTATTGATTATAATTACAGTATGAATGTAGGGAAATAACACAACATAAAAACTGCAATCTCAGCAATCTTTAATTTACATACATGTACGTGTATATTGTACACGTACACTATCAACTCATGTAATTGTCCGTTGAACCAATAAATAACCAAACTTACATAAAACTTCCCTGTACTGTGTGTATTTGGAGACATGTACATGTACAAGTTGAAATCTTTTTGCAATTTATTAATTAAATACATGTACATGTACATCTCGTCTATTGTGTACAAATTGAATGTCAAAGTCATAATGATGTAAATACATACAGGTCAGTTCATACTACAAACAATGTCCAGGTTGTACCCAGGTCCTACCCTTGTAATTTGTCCTTGTCCTTGTACACACAGAACAAGGAAATTTAGCCAAAAAATGAAGTCAGGTATTACCTAAGTTTTATGTACATTATACATGTAAGTTTGGTTACTTATTGGCTCATCAGACAATTACGTGAGTTGATAGTGTACCAATGCGTACGCCTACGTACACTATCAACTCACGTAATTGTCTGATGAGCCAATAACTATTGCACTCATTGCGAGTTAATCTCGCTCGTCGTCGAACTGAGATGACTTAAGCACCATTCTACATGTTTTTCTCACTTTACAAGCATTCCAGTGATATCAAACATGTTGGGGTTACATGTACTTCACAAATTCAAAATCTCAGCGACCTCCCTATTTTAAGACACTCAAGAGCAGTAAATAGAATCATGTTGGACACTGTCAAAAATTGTGCCATGTATCTCAACACACACAAACTTGTGTGACGCTTTCTGCGCATATGGTATGAGTACAAGAATTCTTGGTTTTCTGCACAAACGTTAACATGACGCATCATTGCAATTTTAACATCAATGCGATTATTTGTAGGTAGTGTTAGGAGGTCTTCAATCATCTTGATCTCTGCTAAAATAAACAAGGGTCCAAGGAGATTTCTTAACATATTATTTGTACATGTATGTAGATGTGATTTTAGTCAACGACCCATGTTAAAATCTTGCTATAATGACCTTGTGTAAAATGGGCAATTTGTTATCATGAACATTGTCGGCTCACAGACTCTTTTGTGGATGGGTCAGAAATGTGAAGTTAAGGTGCACATTATGATTGAGAGATGCAATTTGAGACAGTTTTTGCTAACATTCTGTAAACTAACTCCTTTCTTATTTGTCAAGAATTTGTGCTAACTCACCACTTGACTTTTTTTCATATCCACCAGAGTGAAAATCATTTCAATATATGGAATATGTGACCATGTTACAGTGTGTATACGTGTGACATGTATAGCCATTGAATACCCTCCAACTGTAAAATATGTATGTTACACAATATGTACATAACGTGAACACATATTGGTACATGTATGTACACAGGTCTCCCAGCAAATATCCCTTGTTTGCACCATGTGCACATGTTAATAACCTGAGAAATTATGTATTTGAGTGGCTTAGATGCGTTTCCATGCTGTGATTATACTGCATGTTGTATACTGGTGTAAATATAGGCACATTACAGTACACACACATGATGGCAATACATGTACATTGCAGAGAGGTTTACTTGGATCATTCAGATGATAGATAGCAATGGCAAAGTGACAGGGCCAAATAACTCAAATAACTTGGATCTTGTGTCATACTCATTATTGGGTCATATACATATGAACAGTGCACGATACCAGCATACATGTTCCTGTGCCAACTGCCAAGAAAGGGAGACGCAGAATGCAAATATTGTCTTCTTGTATCAATGCCAATTTATGCAATTTCCAATGAGGATCAATGCTACAAATAATGAATGTTTATGAGTGCAAGGGTAAGAATATTTTTATGAGTTTTAAGATGAAATGTTCATTCAATGAGCTGCATCAACATTTTCTTTCCATTGCATGAAAAAAGAAAATTCATTAATGCTGCAACCTGGGAACAGTACATGGGAGATCACTCTTTGAGTGATTATATTAATTAAAAAGCTGTATCCTCTTTGACAGAGTGATCCCCCATGTACCGTTCCCAGGTTGCAGCATTGCTGCGCATATCGGTGAAATGATCCTTGGGGTATGGCGGTGTGTGCGTGGTTTCATGGCTTCTGACTGCCATACAAACAAAAATAATTGACTATTGGGGTCACCACCAACGTAGGGCTGGATGGCTCAGTTGGTAGAGTGCCTGTACGGTATTCAGGAGGTCACCGGTTCGAATCTAGTCTAGATTGCTAGACGTAGTTATCGTACCCGCCACCATGAGAGGGCGTATCATGACAATCCGCTACCGACGCACGAGTGCACGACTACTAACTTGGACTTCGATAACTACGTCTAGACGATCTCTGATTATTTCCCCCCGAAAACGGGGGGAAACTAATGCGCGTGCGCGATATTGTTGAATAATTTGCGCTTCGCGCACGCGTACACACATCACGAAAATGCACAATAGCCAGGTAGCTCACTTGTTCTTCCACTGGCTGGAAGTTCCTCGGCCTGACCATGGAGGTATGGCCTGACAGTAGGCGGGAGGACTGGTACGGTGTGTACGTAACCGGGCTCGTAGGCCTACGCGTACGGTGAGGTGGGGAGCTACGGACCGGGTCGGCGGCCGGGCATGGTCTTCACCTTCGGAGAAAACATGGCCCACGTGTCAGTCAAGTCCCATTAATACTTGTGCACAATAAATTGAATAATGATTGTCGGCGGTGAAATTCTTCCCCGGCAATTTTTTACACGTACTTGGGTTATGCATGTTGAAAACATAAATAAGGATTTTCAGAATTATTCACAAAATGTTTTTGAGTTGAAGCTATGTTTTTGAGTTGACGTAATGTTTTTGAGTTGACGTAATGTTTGCGAGAATTGTCGCAATGTTTGCGAGTTGACATAACTTTGAAATTCTTCCCCGGCAATTTTTTACACGTACTTGGGTTATGCATGTTGAAAACATAAATAAGGATTTTCAGAATTATTCACAAAATGTTTTTGAGTTGAAGCAATGTTTTTGAGTTGACGCAATGTTTTTGAGTTGACGTAATGTTTTTGAGTTGACGTAATGTTTGCGAGTTGTCGCAATGTTTGCGAGTTGACGTAACGTTTGCGAGTTGACACAATGTTTGCGAGTTGACGCAATGTTTGCGAGTTGAGGCAATGTTTGCGAGTTGAGGCAATGTTTGCGAGTTGAGGCAATTAATGTTTGTGAGTTGAGGCAATTAATGTTTGCGAGTTGAGGCAATGTTTGCGAGTTGACGTAATGTTTGCGAGTTGACGTAATGTTTGCGAGTTGACACAATGTTTGCGAGTTGACGTAATGTTTTTGACAAAAGGAATTTGGGGGCATGATCGATGAAACAATTTCGATCTGTTCCTAGCTCTATGTTTTGAGGGACCGAAAAGATTTCCACATGAATACACAAAATATAATTTTGATGACACCAAAATATTTTGAGGCCATGAAATGATTTTCATGTATGACAAAAAATTGTCTCTATCAGGCTTTCCCGCTCCGCTCGAAAATCCCCCCTCCCCCAAAAAAATGCAACGGGGATGGACCGGGTAGTCACCCGGGCCCATGCCTCGGGCTGAATGCGTCGCATGAAGCCCCCACGCGCTGTGTCTGCACCGGTGGTAATGCATCCGCAGCATGATGGGTTGTGTTGGTTTGTGCCTACCGATCATATCGAGCATCATTATTTCGTGTAGGCCTACATACAGTTTTCCTCCATTGTTTTACCATGGAAATTCCTTCACGGTTTTACAAAACTTCGTGAAGTACAATACACCTGTATGGTATATACATGTGTACTGTACTGTACATGTACATGTATATGTACTAGTACTGTACAGTACATTACATGCAGTGCATTATAGACAGTGCGAGGTAAGTCAGGGGACTAGACATATGAATATGCATTGCTTGACCTAATTATGCAGGATATATTATGCATACGTCATATAATTAGGCACGGTAGGTGCGCGCGCATACGGTAAATAATCAGAGATCGTCTAGACGTAGTTATCGAAGTCCAAGTTAGTAGTCGTGCACTCGTGCGTCGCTAGCGGATTGTCATGATACGCCCTCTCGTGGTGGCGGGTACGATAACTAGGTCTAGCAATCTAGACTAGTTCGAATCCCGCTCCAGTCATTATTTCTTTGTTCACTTTTCAATAATTTACATTGTAATAGCTCAATAATTCAACTTTGAATCTTGCAGAACTGTATACAAACATGCAGTGCATGTATGTACCATTATGTAAGATTTTGTGGAGTGCCGTGGCCTAGTGGTCTGACATGTCGAACTCAAGATCTCGTGGTCAATTTACAAATTGTGGGTTTGAGTCCAGCCATGGTTTTTTTATCGAATCAGGTTCAACGCAAACACAACTTCAATTTGAAAAAAATGTTGATCAAATGGTTTTCTCTGATTGGTTAACTCTACTATGCAAGTTGGCCTTTTTGTAGTACTGGTAAGTGTGATTTATGTAAATCGTGTGGTTTTGTACACAGATGGTACTTGTACATATATACAATGTACAATTGTACATTTACCTGAGATGAAGCCCAGGGTGCCATACAAACATGTTCCTGAGTGTACAGAAGTACATGTTCCACACCAACGCCTTCATTTAATGTACAGTGTGGTGGCCATTGTAATAATTGTTATTTAAATTGTTTTGTTTTGTCTCCCTATGCAGGCATTTATCAAGAATATTCATGACAATGAGGTCACAGTAGCATTTGAAAACAAGTACGTCAAAAGCTATTCCATATTCCTTTCCTACGTTAAAGTATTAATCTTCATGTGTGCTTTTGACACCTTTAAATACATGTTCACTATAGGAATAAGCTACACCCAGTGGCCACCTAGGTCTTTTGGCCCTAAAGATAGTTCATACAATGGACCTTTCATGCCCCAGACCAGCTGATTATTTACAGTAGAAGTATACACTATACATGGAATAGTCTCCTATCTTGATCATTGAATTGAATATTGCATTTGCCAAACAAATACTGATTAGAAGTGAATGCTGAAATATTAAATAGTGCTATACTATACATTTGTTAATGTGGAAGACTTTCAAAATATGCAGTACCGGTATATACCGGTATTACAAATAAAGTTGGTGATTTGTTTTAGCCACTTTGCATTTGTAATAGGGTTGAATGATTGAGTTTTATAAACTTTAATAATTTATAAACTGCCAATATTTGCCTTTAGTTGGTCCCCGGAGAGACGAGTTCCCTTTGCAGATGTCCGTCTTCCACCAGCTCAGCTGCCACAATCTAACAATGACTCTAAGGATTTGAAAGCTGGAGAAGAAGTTGAGGTACTGTATGCAACAGATTACCCTGTCTTTGTTCTTCTTACTGATGTTGTATGATTAGAACCCACCCCTCTGTTTTTTTGGTTTTGTTTTTTGCAAGGAACTACCCTGTATTTGTATGCCAACATGCAGTACTCTGCATTTTTTCTATGGTGCATTCTTTTGACTTTAGTCCCATATCAAGTTTTGGAGTATTGCTGGAGCCTTTCTACAAATAATTAGCTGTTCCGACATTTCGGATGTCGGAACAGGTTTTGTTTTTGTTCTGATTTTTATTATTATTATTATTATTATTCTTTATCACCCAATTTTGTTTATTGCTTATCTCTTCTTAGCTTCTTCTGATCAGCTTACATGAGGTATCATATGAAAGCTTATCACCTAGGGATCATACTGGCACTGAGTTGAAAAAATTCTTAATTAATTAAGCATGTGACAGCTCATTTGAATATTTAATTAGTAAATTTTGTTCGCAGCATATCTCGAGAACGGCAAATGCTACGGAAATGATTCTTTTTGCAAAAGCTTTGTTATATCATGTAGTTGTGCATGCTGCCACGAAATTTAGTGTGACGTCATCATGACGTCATCAAAAATGCTGATTTTATTATTAGCAGCATATCTCGAGAACGGTAAGTGCTACGGTAATGATTCATTTTGTAAAAGCTTTGTTACATCATGTAGTTGTGCATGCTACCCCAAAATTTACAGTGACGTCATCATGACGTCATCAAAAAAGGTAATATTTGGTTTATAGCAGTATATCTCGAGAACGGTAAGTGCTACGGTATTGGTTCTTTTTTTAAAAGCTTTGTTAGACCCTGTAGATTTGCATGCTGTTGTGAAATTAACTGTGACATCATTATGACGTCATCAAAGGGCATAATATATGTTTGCAGCATATCTTGAGAATGACAAAAGCTATGGTAATGATTCTTTTCACAAAAGCTTTGTTAGAAACTTTAGATGCACGCTGCTTTGTAAATGACCGTGACGTCATACTCATCATGACGTCATCGGAGCTTATAAAGCTGATGAAATAAGTCGGAACAGCTCCGTGTTCGTCCACGAACACTTAAATGTCTAGTTTGAATCTAATGTTACCCCATCATCCTGAACACCCTGTTATCCGTAACAAACTATTAACCCACAAACAGCATTTTCTTACTGGTGTTGTTTTCTTTAAAACTGATAGCGTTTGTTTGGGCTTAAAAACAACAAATTCACATGTGGACTTGAATTCTCAGTGTTTATAGACATGAGACATATGTGAATATATTGAAATTTTAGTTGTATTCGTGAAATAACCACAAGGGAAACTGACTGATAGAAACTTTTTGTTGGTTAGCCTCTTTAATATAAATGATATTGAAAGACTTTTGAGAACCGGTCTTCAAGTCAACAGCGAACCTGCAGAACAACGCGTGCATGCTCTCAATTGTGTGCGCGTGCGCTGTTGACTTGAAGACCGGTTCTCAAAAGTCTCCCATTGGGTATTTATTAAGTGCCAACTCCATCAAATGTGATGTTGATCTGCCATATTTTTTGTTCAAAAACCCTTTTGGGAACTGGGGGATTATGTAATCCCATACTTAGCCCTTTTGTTAAACAAAATAATAATGCTGTACAGCGTGTAGGAGATATTGCAGCTTGTAGCAGATTGGGTTGGTGATTTAAGGTGAACTTTAAGTTATACACATATTATCTCAGAAGAAAACAATGAATGTTAATGCTTGATGGCGGAACTTGTGTACCATCTTTCTTTATTGAGCAAGTGCTTCATTGTGACACAGATACTTTCAAAGAAAGAAAATATTCACACTATTGCAAAACTGTCACACTGCAGATGCAGCAGGATATTTAAAAAGATACAAATGTTCTTTTGCTGTTAGTGGTAACTTCATATTTTCTGGAGGTGAGTTGTATGTATTTGAAAGCTTTTGACATGTATGATGATGTATCATTCTTGTTTGGATAGGTATACTCCCGCGCCTATGAAGGAGAACCATGTGGCTGGTGGCATGCCAAGATTCAAATGATTAAAGGAGAGGTATGTAGGCTGCCTCATCACATACTGCTTTTATGTTCATTTCTTGCACGTGTATACATGATGTGCACACAGGAACCAGCCGTATTGAGCTATGTTGGATTTTGTTTATACATGAGCTAGCTATGTTGTGCTAGATGTATGTAGGGGTGGATATTTTATGTACCGTAATTTTCGGAATATAGGCCGCGTGGGTTATAAGCCGCAGCACGCCAAAATCAGGAAATTAAGATTTAAAATTACTGTATTAGCCGCAATGGTTTATAAGCTGCACCTGCGCAGACAAGGCGTAGCATTTGTCAGTTGCGCGGCCGAAACACAAAAGGAAAGGTTCGGCCCATGTTCTGCAGGGACAGCGAGAGGAGAACTTTGCTGGTTTTGACTTGCTTGGGTTCTTTTGTTGGTTAAACTAATCTATGAATACCCTAAAGTTGGTTTTATTCTTCAGATGTTGGCATGTTAGCTGCCCGCAATATAAACCGCAGAGACATTTTTCAGGGTGAGAATCAACACATTAGCCGCGGGCTATAATTCCGAAAATTACGGTAGTGAAATGCAGGCGGTTTTTCAACAACAATTGTAGAATTTTTCATATAGTAGTACAGTAGGCACATTGTATACCTGAATAATCATGTGTTATTAGTGCATAGAAAGTGATTGTCGTAAACATATTCTTCATGTTTAATGTAAGTATTGTGATGATTTATATGCATGTGTTTAAGAATTACTGTAAAACTGACAATGTAATAACATTTGAAAGAAATTAAGTTGACTTAATCAGTCATAAACATGTCCATATGACAGAAATTTGTTGAAAGTTTTTTTATGTGTACTTTCTTTCATGTCAGTTTTATGTGATAGAGTATGTTGGATATGATGCAACATATAATGAGATAGTGCTTGCAGAAAGACTACGGCGGCCCAACACACAGTAAGTTCATCAATATTTCTCTTGTTTGTATGTATGGAAAAAGTTCTATTAAAAAAGATTCACATACAGTACTTTTGTGGTAGGGCTGTGCAAACTACCCGGGTACCCCAAACCCGACTGAAACAAAAGGGTTCCCGGTTCCATTTTATTTTTTTAGTACCCCCCAAAAAAATAAAAACCATGACCTTTTTCACATAATACGTCACTGACCTGCAAAATTTGTATTTTTTTTGTAATGTCAAAGGCAGATTTCTTACTGCAAATCTGTACTAATGCCGGCAGCGATCCATGGTACAGATGCAGCCTGGCAGCGATCCACAGTACCCAGGGCTGGAAATACAGTGTACAATGTCTAGCAAAAACCACTTTGGGCTAGCTAGACTCACTTCCTTGGTTGCCCGGTGGGCTAGTAAAAAAAATAAAAACCTACATGTTAAGGTATGGATCAACATATGTACGGACTAGTAAAAATCGAAATGGACTAGCAAAATCTTAAGTAGGCTGAGTACGGCCTGAGTACCATGGTACCAATGCGACGCAGCCCAGCTGCTATGTATGCACCATACCAACCAAAGATCCTACCGCGTTGGTACCAACCGAGTGGTTAGGTTACACTGTCGTGCATGTCACATACACCATGGTGAATACCGGTACACACAATAGGGCTTACAGTGTGTAATGTACAAAATAGGCTTCCTGCCGACACAAGGTTGAGACTGGTGCACGTTTGTTTTGATATTGTGGCTATAACATGTGACGCTTTTGGGTTTATATGTTTTATTTGTCTTATAATGAATTGTGGGTAGCCTCCCGTTTGGGATGGCAGGACCTGGTTCCCAAATTACCCTTGAATGCACAACCCTAATTTGTACGCTTAACCAGAATTATTCTTAACCTATTGTGTGAACGTATTATAGAATTCTATGGGCTGAAGCTGAAGATAGTTGGATTAAAAAGATTTTTTCCTGTTGTGAAGAACCGATTCCACAAAATCCATCCATTTTCCATGATCGCGGAAATTGGTTGGCTCTATATAAGACATGACTTCAATTGAAGTTGTTTTATGTAATCATTTAAGTCTGAATCAATTTGATATGACAAGCTTACAATAAGCCTTAACAGTATCTTTCTCTAGGTTTACAAATGACCATCTCACCATACATTAAATGTGCATACTAGCTTCTTTCCCTGTGATATGTATTTGGCTAGAGTGTACATTTTACATGTTTAAATTCCGGGCCAACATACAAGCATACTTCAGTTAAGTTTCCTTTGGGAAGCTATAACAATATAATTGTGATTTAAAGCATAATTGACTTGATGTTGCAGAAATACTAGCAACTCTGCTCCATGGGCTTGACTGTACAGTTCTTCTCAGAGTTGGTAGTTTCCAGCTCATAGATTTCTGAAGTTGCATAAAATGCATATTAATACTGAAAACCTGAATCAGTGAAATCCAGCATGCTGGGTTACAATTAATCATGTTTGAATTGTCCATTTTGTCGGATGCACCAAGAAGTATATGTATCTTATCATGGATAGTTGCATACCACAACGTGATATACATGTATCATGAGCACCACTGAAACTGTGTTTTACGCCCCTTCATGTGTTTTACACCTGAACACGATCAGTGGGTACCGCGTTCACACAGACAATAAAGTAATTTTGTGGGTTTTTTTCACAGAATCATTTAACATCATAAACCTGATATACATTGTAGGTTCAGTATTTGACAAAGACAAACATTCTGCCCAGTTCTGTCAAAAATTCTCATTTCTAAAAAGTGCACTTAGCAAAGACGCTTTGATGGCTTCCAATCTTTCCTTCTCATGTTATCAAATCAATCCAATTTGTATCCACTCTGTCTAGCTAAAGCAAAATATGTAAATATATAGGTATCAATCACTACAAAATTGCCAAATTCTGTGGTATTCAAACACAAATTTCTTGGGTAATTTTGTCTCCTCGGACACATTTACCAGGGGGACAGATTTATCCTTTACAATTGCACAAGAATTGAAAATGAAGACATGCCCCTTCATTAACCTGTTAATTGATCACTTGTCATTTGATGTGTCTTTGTTGCAGGCCCAGCCTTACTACAGATTCATTTCACAAGTTGGCTATCTCAGTACCAGCAGATATAAGAGAGTAGTAAGTCCCCAACAGATTTATATTATTGCTATGTGGAAAACAATATCAATAATCAAATCTTTCATGCCAAGTAGATGTAGCTGCCTGTTACTGTAACTTAATATTAGGAATCTTCAAGGGACTGTTATAGAGAGCGTGCACGTGACGTCACTTGACAGCTTATCGGCCATTTTGGACGGCACGCGTACGCACGTACGCGTGCACGCGTACGCGTACGTACCAGACAGCATCATATAATGCACGCACTTCTGCGTCCGGTTGATTTGCAAGCTACGCGAACGCATGTGGGTTACATACACTGTACGTACATGCATAAAACATGTGTACAGCGTTGCCGTCCAAAATGGCATCCTGATCACGTGACTGCACAACCTCTATCTAGGATTCATTCATTCATTAGCAAATCGTTGCCTGCTTTTATTGGTTTTGCACGTGTTTCTGTATATTGTTTGATGTTAGATGGGTATTCATCTATTTATCTTCTATATCGTGGGATAATATTGGCCCATTGACCGTCTCACTATCTCGCTAAATACTTGTTATAATTTTTATTCAGTGCCAAGGACCCAAAGCACCATCAAGACTTCATCAAGTCCACTGGGGCCTTCGCTATTATCTACAATGAGGACACTGAATCTTTGCTTGTCTTTGTAAGTAATTGTGTAATATCTACCGCAATGTAATTGTGCCAATCTGTTTTGAAACAAATTTGTTACATGATTTCAAAAACAATTTTATAGGTACAGTACAGGATTGGTAATATACCCAAACAGAAATTTTCACAGATTTACGTATGGGTATGAGGATGGTGCTGGTAGAAACATACTGTTACAATATTTCCGTCTGAAATGGTGTATTTATCCAGAAATTAGTCAAACAACGACCTAAAATCTTTTTGATCTTTTAAAAGATCAAAAATAAAAGAGAAAAGACTCAAGAAAAAAAGTGGGCATTTTTCACAATTTTCTCAAAAAGTGGGCATCGCATGGGACTGAAATTTTCACAGATGACTGTGACTGTATCTTCCTTGATATTTTTGCCCATACATCTGTATTTCTTTGACAAAAACCAAAGTATGACACTACCTTTAAGGCCACATCTGATATCTGATCAAACTACACCTTTTTGTTTTTACAGGCAGGCATATTTCCAATTTTTAAAACATGCCAATTCATGGAAAAGACTTAAAGGTAGTATCATACCTCGGTAGATTTACCTATAATTTACAGGGTATAAAGATGGCGATGGTAGAAACATAGCATTAAACTTTTTCTGCCTGAAATGGTGTATTTATCCAGAAATGAGTAAAACCAATTACCCCAAATTGTTTGATCTTTTAAAGATAAAAAGTAACAGTGAACAGATTTAAGAAATTCTTAAAAATCGGGCACTGTATTGGACTGAAATTTTCACAGATGACTGTTACTGTATCTTCCTTGATATTTGTGCCCGTGAATCTGTATTTCTTTGACAAAACCCAAAATATGATATTACCTTTAAATGTCTGCTGACAGATGGATCTCTGGCTTTTTTCTTTTGTCATTTTGTTTTTTTGGTCTAATCTGAAATCCACAGACTTTGGACATGATATTTGGAGACTCAAATAACTCTTCATATTAGTGTGGTTTTACTGAAGTAAAGAAAGCATTCTTTTCTAATGGGTTGATTACACAGGGCAGCTCTGCATCCCTTTTAAGACGTGCTGAGCTACTGAGTGATATGCACTTTCGCAGTATTAGGGAGAAGATGTTGATGATGGGACGAGCAGAAGAGGCAGCCCAACAGCTAGAAAATACCAAATCCCAAATGGAAGGATGTGTTGAGGAGTTTAGTGTCAGTGAAGATCTAATGGGTCTAGCTATTGGTGCTCATGGAAGCAACATCCAGAATGCTCGTAGAATCATCGGGGTTAGACGTATCGATCTGGATGAAGATACATGCACCTTTAGAATATTTGGAGAGGTCAGATTGTTTTCACTGTTTTCACTTTTTTATCTCAATTCTTTATAGTGATGTTACTTTGTAAAGTGTATTAAGTAAAAAGGTGCAGTATTAGGTAGTCATATTAGACATATCTGAAGCTTATCACGGCCCATTTTCATGGCTTTGCTAAGGCACTCGAGCATCTAATACCCACTTATCAGACTGAGAGTGATTTGATAGCTTCTCACTCTGGTCATTGAGGGGCTTATTGGACTAGTGATTTGCACTGTGTCTAGACTTGATCGTGCAATGGAGGATGTGATCCTGACTGTGCAGTGATCATGGGTGGGGCAACGGAATCTTTAGGTTATTCAAGATTAATAACTGGATCTGATCTTTCCACGCACATACTGTACCAATATCCTAAGGGTCATTGATTTGAAGATATGCGCAGCAATGCTGCAACCTGAGAAACAGTACATGTAGAATAACTCAAAGAGGTTTGGGCTTTTTAATCAATTATAATCATCAAATAACCACAAGGGAAACTGACAGGATTAATTTCAAGTTATTGAAAACTGAGTTATTGTTCCATTATTCTACAGCATTTTGATGAAACAGAAAATAGAGAGAAAACGTTGGTCTTGAAGAGAAATGCAATTTTACCTAAACAAAGAAAACCTTAATTGGAGAAGCTGAGATATCTATGGGAACATTGGAAGTCAATAACAAGGAGTTATGAGGCATTTTCCTCAATTATCTCTGAGTAGTTCCTGCCCAGAGGAAATACTGTACTTGAAGCAGTGTTGTGCATTATCAGAGAATTTTAAAAACGGACACCGCTGTAAAAAAACGGTCGGTTGTTGAATTTGCGACTGTACCTTGCTGGTGCATGTTCGTATGCTTTGAATGGTGCAGCACGGATACTAAGCGTGGAATTTTCTGGATGCATTGCTGCTGTATGTGCCTGGCTGGCTGTGCAGCCATGTAGTGTGACATGTGCATTCAGTGAATATGATGCAGCATGAGTGATTACGTCTTCTTCTGTGCGATCGGCGCTTTCTGAAGGCTTTTCACAAGGCTTTTTTTCAATCAAGTATGTGAAAAATTTGTTTCTGCTTTGCAAAATACACAAACAAAATCAACTGAAATTCAAGTATATATTGTACAGTCTTACACTTTGGGGTTGTTTAAAATTAGGCAAACATTATTCTACTCTTTTAAATTTCGGTTTTGCTATGTTGATACCGTTTTTGAAATTTTGAAACCAGATGGTAAAATTTGAAGCAGTTGACAACAAATCTGTTTTTAATGCACAGTGCTAACTTTAAGTGATATAGCTTAATGATTGTTTGACTTTATACTCGGATAATTCCAGGCTTGGCTATGGAGCTGTGGTTGAACATTTACTCCATGAAAAGCAAGAATCAGTTGCAAATTTGTGTGTGGAGTTCATTACAGGCTTTGAACGTACTTCGTATGACAACATGCATAAATATGCAGGCTGTGTGTGTTGAGTCACATTTTCAATGTCACTATTACACAGTACTGCAGTCGAGTCCTTCCCTCCCTAGTATAAGTCCAAGCCCGAGTCCTTGCCACCCAAGTTTGACAGTGCTGTAGTCGAGTCCTTCCGTCCCGAGTCTCAGTCCGAGCCCGAGTCCTTGCCATCCGAGTTTGACAGTGCTGTAGTCGAGTCCTTCCCTCCCTAGTCTAAGTCCGAGCCCGAGTCCTTGCCACCTGAGTTTGACAGTGCTGTAGTCGAGTCCTTATCTCCCGAGTCTAAGTCCGAGTCCTTGCCACCCAAGTTTGACAGTGCTGTAGTCGAGTCCTTCCCTGTCGAGTCCTTCCCTCCCGAGTCTCAGTCTGAGTCCTTGCCACCCAAGTTTGACAGTGCTGTAGTCGAGTCCTTCCGTCCCGAGTCTAAGTCCGAGTCCGAGTCCTTGCCACCCAAGTTTGACAGTGCTGTAGTCGAGTCCTTCCCTCCCTAGTCTAAGTCTGAGCCCAAGTCCTTGCCACCTGAGTTTGACAGTGCTGTAGTCGAGTCCTTATCTCCCGAGTCTAAGTCCGAGTCCTTGCCACCCAAGTTTGACAGTGCTGTAGTCGAGTCCTTCCCTGTCAAGTCCTTCCCTCCCGAGTCTCAGTCCGAGTCCTTGCCATCCAAGTTTGACAGTGCTGTAGTCGAGTCCTTCCGTCCCAATTCTCAGTCCGAGCCCGAGTCCTTGCCACCTGAGTTTGACAGTGCTGTAGTCGAGTCCTTCCCTCCCGAGTCTCAGTCCGAGCCCGAGTCCTTGCCACCTGAGTTTGACAGTGCTGTAGTCGAGTCCTTCCCTCCCGAGTCTGAGTCCGAGCCCGAGTCCTTGCCACCTGAGTTTGACAGTGCTGCAGTCGAGTCCTTCCCTCCCTAGTCTAAGTCCGAGCCCGAGTCCTTGCCACCCAAGTTTAACAGTGCTGTAGTCGAGTCCTTCCGTCCCGATTCTCAGTCCGAGCCCGAGTCCTTGCCACCCGAGTTTGACAGTGCTGTAGTCGAGTCCTTCCCTCCCTAGTCTAAGTCCGAGCCCGAGTCCTTGACAGTGCTGTAGTTGAGTCCTTATCTCCCGAGTCTAAGTCCGAGCCCGAGTCCTTGACAGTGCTGTAGTTGAGTCCTTATCTCCCGAGACAAGTCCGAGCCCGAGTCCTTGACAGTGCTGTAGTTGAGTCCTTATCTCCCGAGTCTAAGTCCGAGCCCGAGTCCTTGACAGTGCTGTAGTCGGATCCTTATCTCCCGAGTCTAAGTCCGAGCCCGAGTCCTTGACAGTGCTGTAGTTGAGTCCTTATCTCCCGAGTCTAAGTCCGAGCCTGAGTCCTTGACAGTGCTGTAGTCGAGTCCTTATCTCCCGAGACAAGTCCGAGCCCGAGTCCTTGACAGTGCTGTAGTCGGATCCTTATCTCCCGAGTCTAAGTCCGAGCCTGAGTCCTTGACAGTGCTGTAGTCGAGTCCTTATCTCCCGAGTCTAAGTCCGAGCCTGAGTCCTTGACAGTGCTGTAGTCGGATCCTTATCTCCCGAGTCTAAGTCCGAGCCTGAGTCCTTGACAGTGCTGTAGTCGAGTCCTTATCTCCCGAGTCTAAGTCCGAGCCCGAGTCCTTGACAGTGCTGTAGTCGGATCCTTATCTCCCGAGTCTAAGTCCGAGCCCGAGTCCTTGACAGTGCTGTAGTTGAGTCCTTATCTCCCGAGTCTAAGTCCGAGCCCGAGTCCTTGATAGTGCTGTAGTCGAGTCCTTCCCTCCCGAGTCTCAGTCCGAGTCCTTGCCATCCAAGTTTGACAGTGCTGTAGTCGGGTCCTTATCTCCCGAGTCTAAGTCCGAGCCTGAGTCCTTGACAGTGCTGTAGTCGAGTCCTTATCTCCCGAGTCTAAGTCCGAGCCTGAGTCCTTGACAGTGCTGTAGTCGAGTCCTTATCTCCCGAGTCTAAGTCCGAGCCTGAGTCCTTGACAGTGCTGTAGTCGAGTCCTTATCTCCCGAGTCTAAGTCCGAGCCCGAGTCCTTGACAGTGCTGTAGTCGAGTCCTTCCCTCCCGAGTCTCAGTCCGAGTCCTTGCCATCCAAGTTTGACAGTGCTGTAGTCGGGTCCTTCCCTCCCGAGTCTCAGTCCGAGCCCGAGTCCTTGCCACCTGAGTTTGACAGTGCTGTAGTTGAGTCCTTCCCTCCCTAGTCTAAGTCCGAGCCCGAGTCCTTGCCACCCAAGTTTGACAGTGCTGAAGTCGAGTCCTTCCCTTCCTAGTCTGAGTCCGAGCCCAAGTCCTTGCCACCTGAGTTTGACTCCGAGTTTGAGTCCTTTTATGAATTTCCAGCAGTATTCTCGGTGGTATTAATACATTGATATAATTAGCAGGCATGACATATCATTAAGTAAAGGAGATTGATTTTGTAATTATTCTATTTAACAGTGGTTATTTGACCCTCTTTAACCCCTTCAGCCTGGGATTCATTTTGCTTGGTTTTCACTGGACAATATCCTGAATTCCAGGCAGTCATGATCGATGGCATGCATATGTGTTCAGAGCTCACAGATTGCAAATCAAGGGTCAACTGTTTTAGTCTGTGTCTTTAAAGGCACTATCATACTTTGGTAGCATACTGAAACAGAAATCTTCACAGAATTACCTATAACTTACAGGGTATAAAGATGGTGATGGTAGAAACATACCGTTAAAGTTGTTCTCCCTGAAATGCTGTATTTATCCAGAAAAGAGAAAAACCAATGACCAAAATGATTTTTTTAAGATACAAAATAAAAGAGAAAAGTCTTAAGAAATACTGTGGCCGTTTTTCACTGTTCTCTCAAAAAGTGGGCACCGTATGGGACTGAAAATTTCACAGATTACTTTTACTGTATCTTCCTTGATATATTTGCCCATGAATCTGTATTTCTTTGACAAAACCAAAGCATGATATTACCTTTAAATAAAAGGATGTTATATTTGTTCTATGAATGTACAACTGTAAACATTTTTGATAATTGTGTTGTTTGATTTGACAGCTGGATGGCATTTGTCAGGCTAGAAGCATGCTAGAGTTTGGAGAGGAAGTTTGTGAAGTGCCCAGGAATCTAATAGGTTTGTGTTTCTTGTAAAGCTGCCCCCAGTTCAATTTATCTGAGATTAATTGAACATTTGCTGTTACTTACTTGAATAATTCACTCATGAACTAGCATACACTGACATGCACATTTTGAATGACATTTTTTTAGGTCACTTGTTTTAGTATTAACCAGTTCTGACTCAATTTTACAAAGCTTGTCAACTTGTTTATAAGATGACTTGTCAATGCTACCCTAGCAACTTGTATTGTGGTGTCATGTTTTCCTTACTAGTTAAGATTGGTTTGCATTTGAAGATCAGTCTAAGCCTTTTGTGAAATTGAACACTAGAATTCTTACCTATGGCAGCTACTTCAATACTATCTTACTTATAGACGGCCCTATTTCTTAAGTCAAAATTATGAGAGGTGTTATTATATTGAACAACCCACAGCAAGTTTGCTAGTGGTGATTTACAGTCAATTCATCATCAATCCATCTACCAGTGGTGATACATTGTAGACATGTACACCAGACTGCAGGTTTGAGTGTACATGTGTACACGTACAACCATTTGTGAAAATTCTTGTCCGGAAATATTTGTTGGTTGTCCCAGGCACCTGGGCAACCAATTTGTTGAGCCACGACAAGAATTGTGTACAAAGTCTATGGGAATTTGGGTAACTAAAACAGGAAGCAGTAGAGGACAACAGTTTATCTGCAGAATTTGTGACATTTGGATTTAATGATTTTGTTTTCTTTATTTGGCTGAAAAGTATTAATTTTCTGTTCCCTGCAGGTAAAGTCATTGGAAAAAATGGGCGTGTTATTCAGGAGATAGTGGATAAATCAGGTGTTGTCAGAGTGAAAATCAAAGGTGATAATGAGCGTGAATCTACTACAGACAACAACATGGTGCCATTCATGTTTGTGGGTACTAAAGAAAACATCTCAAATGCCCGTGTCCTTCTGGAATATCATCTAGCACATCTTAAGGTAAAGCACAGTGTGCTTAAAGTATTCAGTTCATTAATTTGAGCACTATTTGTTTTTCTTTATTGCCATAGTGGCATAAGTTTGTGTATGGTCTGTTTGTTTAACCACTTGGTGACAATATTCTTTGCTGTTTTCATGTTTCCTTGGCAGTATCTTTGTGTACAAATGACCATATAGTTTGGATGAAATTTGATTGATACAGCCCAATTGACTTTGTTAGGATGTTTTACTTCAGTCCTTCTTAGACAATATCCATAGCCCTACTCTCAGACTCCATTTTATAATACCCATAAACAAGAAATGAAATTGCTGTTTTGAGGTTTTACTATTAAAAGGAGCTCAATAAAGGTAGCATAGACCATGTAACAAAAATGAGAGGCATTGGTGGAGAGCCTTAAATGTATGATATTACACAGTGTCTGATAATGATGCAATACAGATGCTGCTTATAATGTTACCTGATACATTTCCTTATTCCACTGTCGTATCTGGAAAACCAAGTTTAGATGAAGGAATCTCTGATTTGTTCTAGGGCTGTGCATTCACGGGTAATTTTGGACCCGAGTACCCTTTGCCCAAACGGGCGGGTACCTGGGTACCCGCGATATAATATAAAACATTAGAACACGGAAGTATGTTGCGTAATGGCCGTTGGTGAGTACTGTATCGGGGCTCCGAGCCAGGCGTGCTCAAAAATTACCAGACCCTCCCAAAAACACCCCGACCTTTAGCGGATTTCGGCTATTTTTAGGGGTGCCGAATTTTAGTTTACGCTATTTCTACCGACATGACAGGCCAAGCAAAACTTAGCGCGATCTTTTTTCCGACATCGAACACCGACATCAAACACGATGTATGCATTGTCAGGGTTGTTATTCCGTAAAATATTCTGACCACCCCGTAAATCGCATTTTCCTGATCAGCTAAATCTTACTTGAATTTCAGTCGGTAATTTTGTCCAGTTGGCCAATTAGAAGAAACACACTTTTCACGTACATGTGCTAGATCTTAAGAAATAACGTGAGAAAAATTCTTAGGGCAAAGAACGCATTATTAAGACGTAAACACGATGCATTGTGCACATGGTCAGCATGGTAATCTCGAATCTGCCCCACACATGGCTACGCGTAATAGCCACGATGTCAAAACAACGTGCACCAGTCTCGACCACGTGTGGGCAGGAAGACTACATACTGTATACACCGTACGTACTGTGTGTGTGCACGGTGTAGGCTCGGTCGGTTCCGATGATCTGCCGTACGTGGTAGGATTTTCGATAAGTGGCTCGCTGCTGGCTTCGGTACAGATTTGCGGTAAATAATCTGCTTTTGACATTGCAAAAAACTACAAATTTTGCAGGTCAGTGATGTATTATATGAAAAAGGGCAAGTTTTTTTTTTTTTACGGGTAATAAATAGAATCGAAAAAATGGAGCCGGGTACTCGATGGTTTCAGTCGGGTTTCGAGTACCCGGGTAGAATGCACAGCCCTAATTTGTTCAGTAATAATAGTTTTTGTTAACCTCTGTGACTGATATGTTATGAATTGAATTGTCAAACAGTCTGTTCTGTAATGTATTACTTGTACAGGATATGGAAGAACTACGTGTTCAACGCCTACAAATTGACCAACAGCTCCGCAACTTCAGTGGTGGCTATGTTCCTGGACCTTACTTTCCACCACCTAGAGATCGAAATGAAAGGGGGTATGGTTCAGACTTCTCTGAGGATAGTGGTGGTGGACGAGGACGTAGAGGGAGAGGTAGAGGAAGAGGTAACACCAGAGGAAGTAGAGGCAGCAGAGGTGGATATAGTTCAGGTAAGAAAGGATGTCAAACAGACTTGTTTGTTTCATTTGAAAATGACAGGACATAGAGAAGGCATTTTTGGAGGTAACAGGGTTGACAGATTGTCTCAAAATGTCTCAACATTTCAAGCTTAAAGGTACATTAGTATCATTCTTTGGTAGCATACTGAAATAGGCATTTTCACAGATTTACCTATAACTTATAGGGTATGATGTGTAAAGATGGTGATGGTAGAAACATACCGTAGTCAAAGTCAAAGTATATCGGACCGGACTCGGCTAGTCGGCTTGGTTGCAAAAACGTTGCAGAAAGTTGTGAGTTCCATTTAGGAATTCATCGTTTTTATTTTTCTTTAATTTGCAATCATAAATTTAAATTCAAAATAACAACGATCGGACAAAATGAGTGCTGCACTTTTCTGGTCTAGACATGTCTGATTTCGGCCAAAGTCAAAAGTTGGGATTGTGCCGAATACGTGGGTGCACCGAATCTGCAGAAATTGACGGTATGCCATAAATTGTTTGGAATGATTGACTGTATAAATGTACACACTTGACATCTCATTACATACTGGATACTCCCTATGCTAATCAGCCAAAGCATTAGTAGCTTATATCCTTTTACTTTCAATGTTTATTTCTTTTAGGTTGGGGTCGCAATACCTCTGACCTTGATGTAGCATCAGGTGAGGATGGGACACGATCCAGTGACTGGGCTGAGCAGGTTGTACAGGATGATAAAGAACGTAGGCAGAATAATGTCTCATCTAGGGGGAGCTCTTCAAGGGGTGGAGCGTCATCCAGGGGTGGATATTTGTCTAGAGGTGGTGCTTCCAATAGAGGTCGTGGTAGATCAACACAGGGCCGTGGTAGAGGAAGAGGTGGTTATGGTAAGTTCTCCTGACCATTGATTTCAGTATGCTGCCATTCTTCTTCAAAATAATCAAATTGTCATAGAATTATGCAGCTTGTATGAGGTTACTAACTAATAGTTGTGACACAGTGGAACTAAAATGAGGTATATCCTCCAAAAGTCTTATTCTGAGTATTGCGGTGTTCTCTTTATTAGGGCCGTAACTTTTTAACGGAATGAGATGAAAATACGAAATTGAATCCTAATAGTGTATTTATCTCAGAAAGTCAATTCCATTACAGAAAACAACTTACCTCTATTTACCTACATTTGCATAATAGCGTGCATGTGCAAGAAACGTCTTTGAAAAAGTGCAAAAAGTGGCACAAGCTGCCCCCTCAGTGCCCACTACTTCTCCTAGTTTTTTCAGAGACACCTGCAGTGCACATCATGCTTAAGAACCACAATGATACTCATGCACATGCACATGTACATACACAGAAAATCCTGCACACCTTTGGCAGCGGCGTAGCTAGGATTTTTTCAGCAGGGGGGCACTGGGGGGGCCCTGGAATTTTGTGGGGGGGCACCTGGAATTTTTTCAAAACTGGAGATTTGCAAAATATGAGAAATGCGGAGGGGGGCGGATCCAGCGGGCGTGGGGCAACCTTTTCTTCAAGCAAAAAACAAACAAAAACACAGAAAAAACAGAAACAAAATAAAATAAAATGGAAACAGAAAGACTCCAAAAGAGCTGAAAAGAGGGGGAAGACAAAATTAGCTAGCTTTGATCGCCCCGAAACGCATCCGTCGCTATTGAATTGGAGTATTTTATTTCCACGCTCCCTGGAAAATCATGGATAAGCGCGAAGGCCTTGCGGACGGGGTCCAGGGCCCGCTTAAGGGCCCTGGAAGCTCAGGGGTTCTAGATATTCTTTGGTGCAATCTGAGCCTTATTTTGGAAGCAATTGTTCCGATAAATTTATTCATTTATTTATATTATTACTTCATTATTTCTTTTTAATCCAACACTCTTGAGCGGGAGAAATTCAATCTGGGGACCAGACTAACTAGCCAAACCAGACAAAATGGCAGATGGGCTGTTTTGAAGTTCGCAACCGTAAGCGCGTAAGAAAATTGCATTTTTTCACTGAAATGTTGCACAGATTTCTTCACTATAGGGTTTTAAGGACTCAGGAACATTTGCTGAAAGTAAAAAATATCATTTTGGAACAGTAAAAGCTGTTAAGTTTTTTTAATTTTCTTTATAGCTATCATACCCTACAGATAACGCTTATTTTTTGTCTATACCCACGATTTTTTGTGGGGGGCACCTGGGGGGGCACGCCGAATTTGTGGGGGGGCACGTGCCCCCCCAGGCCCCCCCGTAGCTACGCCCCTGACCTTTGGCCGTCTACCTGAACACATGCAAACAGCAGAGGCCAATGTTCATGGAGCTGTGGGTTGGCAGGGTTCGGCAAGCAATGCAAACCACTACCACCAATATTTTTCAACTTCATGTTTTGTCCATGAAATTCCAGCCACCTTGGCTGGATTTCACAAAGCGCTAAGATTAATCTTAAGATGAGTTGTTCAGTATCATCATAGTGATTTGTATTGTGACATGTTGCTTAGCAATCAAGATTAATTCACACTTACTGGTAGTTCTTCGTGAAATCGGCCCCAGATCTCATCCCATGCCATTTGTGGCAGGCCCAATGCAACAATTTTAACCTAGCTTCCATCTTTCATCCATGCAAGGACTCAATCTCCAAGGGAATTCCGGTTACACAACTCATAGTTTATTAGCTCCAGTAATGGCTGATAAGGCAACAGAATGAGCGGTATCAAAATTCCCCTCCCCTCTCCATCCATCCCTCTCACCATGGATGCCATGGAGGGCTGGGGAGCCCACTTGAAGGAACAGTCTATCACTTGGTCAGCAGATCAAAGCTGGCTACACATCAATCACCTGGAATTATTGGCAGTGACCCAGGCTCTTTCCACTCCAGGGTCCAAAACCAATTGGTTCTAGTCTGGACATAGAACTCTACTGTGGTATCGTACATCTACTGCCAGGGGAAATCCCACTCTCTGCCCCTATGCCTTGCTTGAGGGACCTTCTCCATTGGTGCATTTGACACTGGCTGATGCTCTGCCTAGAGGCAAGATCATCACAACAGAATGGTCTCTCACTCCCAGGCTTGGAAGATGGATGCACTCAGCTTTGACTGAACAGGAATCCATGCCTACGCCTTCCTGCCAATAACCCTGTAGCATCCAGTACTGGCAAAAATAGAAGCACAACTATCCAGAGTAATCCTCACCTATTTGGCCACAGCAACCATGGTTCGCTTTCCTTCTTGACCTTCTGGTTCAGTCTCCAATAAGATTTCCCATCTGTCGAGACGTCCTGACTCAGTCCAGATTTCAGTTTGTGCAGCCAGTTTCAGTCTTCCTTCATCTATGTGCTTGGATGCTGTCAACATTGCCCTCAGAGCAGTTGGCCTTTCAGCTGAAGCTACAGCCCTGGCAGCCAAGGACCGACAGGAATCCACCAGACAAACTTATAATAACTGACTTCTCTACTTGACCTTGTGGTGTAAGGAGAGAACTATTGATCCACATTCTGCATTTGTAACTGCCACAGGATATTTCCTCCTTCACCTTTGGTTTACAGATTTCTACAATCAAGGGTTACATGTCAGTTATCAGTGCCATTTACAACAGGTTTCATGAAGGATCAACTATATCCCCAAGCAAATCCATATCGCTTCTGCCTTGGGGCATGTTTATAGAATGACCCCTATCAAGAGACTTATACCATCGTGGGATCTAGGATCTCTAGTGCCATGCCTCTTCCCTCCATTAGCTTACCATAAAAACGTTATTTCTAATTGCTGCCCAAACAGTTTGATGGAAAAGTGAGCTCCGTGCCCTGTCGCTAAAACCTGGCCCCATCTTCTGAGAGCCAGGTGACATTCGTCTCATTCCACACATAGAATTCCTAATTTAGAATCAGTCGGCCAATTTCTCCCCCTGATATCTTTGTATCACGCTGAACAGCATTTTCATCAGCGGAAGAGGATAAATGGTGCCCCGTACGAGCCCTCAAATGCTACATTCCTTGTACCCAGACATTTCAAGGCAACATCACACAGTTATTTATCACAACCATCCAGCCACATCATCCAACCTCTGTGACCACAATTACTTATTGGATAGTGGAGGCATTTCTTAAAAAAAACCCAAAAGCTCCTCACAACTATTAGGCAGCACCTGGGTATGACTAAACAACATTTGAGACCTTAGTTGACTTTGCATGTCCCTTCCCATCTTATAATGATAATGTACACTTGTACAGCGCTTTGATCTTCTTATTTTCTCTGCAAATGTAGGTAAACAGAGGTGAGGTGCTTTCTGTAATGGAATTCACAAAACCAGAATTCCATTCAAAGAAAACACTCACCACCTGTTTACCATCCCTCCAAGCCCAAAAAACAAAACAAAAAACACCAAAGAATATAGGAACATGTAGTGGGTGCGGAGGGTGTGGCTTGAGTGGCTTTCCTGCAAGGTTTCTTCAGCATGCGTGCTGATATGCAAATGTAGGTTAACAGAGGCGAGTGTTTTATCATTAAAATGGAAAATCCCTTCAGATTTTAGAGGATTTGGGGGATATTCCTCAATTTGTTACATGTGGTCACATTTGGTCAGGAAACCATGATGTAATAAGGTTGATAACAAATAATATGTAGTAAATGTAATGAATGGTATCTTCATGTTTTCAAACAAGTAATTGCATGTTTATTGTCATTATCAGATGGAACTAGAAATGGCACTCCGCCATCAGAAACAGATGAGGATAGTTACCGTGACAACCGCAGGCGTAGGAATGATGAAGAAGACACTCTGTTAGAGGATACCACTGTAGATGAAGACACTACTAATACAGAAAAAGAAGGTACTGAATATTATAGAAAGGATATGATGCTCCCTTATTTCATTAAAGGTAATATCATACTTATTTGTCAAAGAAATCTAGATTCATGGGCAAAAATATCAAGACAGATACAGTAACAGTCATCTGTGAAATTTCCAGTTCCATATGGGGCTGTTTTTTTTAGAAAACAGTGAAAAGCGCCCACGAAATTTGTTAAATCTTGTCACCGTTATTTTTTATCTTTTAAAGATCTAATTTCTGGGTAAATACAATATTTCAGGTAGAAATATTTTAACGGCATGTTTCTACCACCATCATCTTCATACCTTGTAAGTTATACGTAAATCTCTGAACATTTCTCTTTTGGTTTCTTACCAAAGTATGATACTACCTTTAATAGTCACCAAGATTAAAACCTTGATGTCAACTTTCTGTAAATTAGTCTGCAATTTATTTACTTTCAGATGATCCAAATAGACGGAATAAGCGTCGTCCTCGTAGACGCAGAAACAGAGGTCGTGGAGGCATTGAAAATGGCAGCAGTGTCCATGACAATCATGCTGATGATACCGACACCAGCAAGGCTAACTCACCAATGCCAAGGAGACGCTTTGGAGAGAATCAACGAAGTGCAAGCAGTGCACATGGTATCAATGGTCCACGGGCTGCAAATGGATCTGGTGATGCAACAGAAAGGCGTGAATTCAACGGCACAACGACAAATACCGGCTCAGTATCAAAGGGTTTATCTAGTGGACCCAAAGACCAGCGAGATACACGTGGGCAAAGGAATCGTAGGCCACCAGGAATTCCAAATGGCCCACTGAAGCAGGGAGGTAATGATACATCTCAAAGCAAAGATAGTACTGTTGAAAACAATATTACTCCTACAGCAAATAAGGATTCACCCAAGCTTGTAAATGGTACAGCCTAAATGCATTTTAGTTTGTGTGATGGTTCTTTTATTGGTTCAGACCATTGTTGATTTGGGTAAACATGGCAGTGGCATGTAACTTAATGAGAGAGCATGTTGATAGATCGTGTGTGTGTGTGTGTGTGTGTATGAACAATTCTTAATAACTTCAGTACAACAAATTTACCTGCCTTATGATGCCGGCCAAAGTTTTTCTAGTAAAACTTCAGCAAGTTTGAGCGAAAAGTGTTGTAATGCAACAAAGGTTTGCTTACAGTATCTTTAAGTACTAGACTTTGTCAAAAAGGTAAATAAAGATGAAAATAGACCTTGCATGAAAGGGTCAAAACCTGAAAATTCATATTCTTTGCTAGGTAGATTTTTTGTTCAGTTTTATTCCTTCTTCTACAGTGTAACGCTTGTTTTCATCAATTGTAACATGAATGATTTGTTTGTACTTATTTGAAGTTGTTTGTGTATGAAAGTTTGCAAGGTTTAGCCATGATGCAAGGACAGCTTGACTTGTACAGTGTAGTCAGTTTGCAAAAAGGTCTGTGCAATAAGTTGATAGTATGGGCAGTTTCTCCTGTATGGCTTCATCTGCATCTGTAATCTACCGACAAGATTTTATTATAAATAATAATCCGGGAAAGGAATGTTTGGATGAGGTTTGACTTAATAGATACAACTTTGGACATTTGAATAAAAACCCAAATCCTCATTCAAAATACATTCAGAATAGCAACCGTACAAATGTAGATATCAACCACATAACCATTAATCAAGATGTTAAACAACAAACCTTAATACCCATTCTACTGTACGGTACATGTACAAGATTTGCTGTACATGGGTTTGTTGAAATTTGATTTATTTGCTCTGAAGGGTTGTCAAATACTTTGATTCTTTTTCTTTGTGTTAAAGAATGCTTTGCTTGTATAAAGTGCTTGTGTTTGAAAACTAAAATCTTATTGTTTCAAAAATTTGATTAAGGGGAAAAACTGAAGCTACTTGTACATGAAAAACCAAAAAGTGTAATGAGATTAAAACAAACAGTTTAGGTATTAATTTTGTGGCACTTGGAAAGCAAATGTTTGCACACAGGCTGTCTGTCTACCAGGTATGGACTAGCAATGGAATGTTTCTCCTATCTGTGCATGTGTAAAGCTGCTGAAAATCTTTTTGAGTTGAATAATTTATTTCTCTTTTGGTTAAATACTTTCACAAAAAGAAAAAAGAAAAAAAAAGTAAGCCCCTTGTATAAATGAACCAAACAGTACTTCATCATTAGCTATTATCCCAAATGAATTAAATCTTTCCTAAAAAAAAAACAAATGCATGAATATAATGCAAGTTGCCTGTTTGATATTCTGTATCACAAATCCTTGTTTTCATTTGAATACTTTCAAGTATTTTGTTTGTTAGTTCCATTGAAGTATTTATCTGAGTAACTTGCAATTTTAAATGATTGTGTGTGTACAGTGTAAATACTCTGCTACAGGGTTGATACTAACCTGTAGAAAAACTATGCAAGCACAGGTCATTTTCCCCTATTTGAAAAACAAATAATAAGCTAGCTGGGAATACATTTTGTTCATTTTGTTTAGCTTACATAATACATGCAGTAATTACTTATAGGTAGCAAGTTTTAGGTATCATATATGAAAGCAAAAGTGTGAGTTTAATACCAGTTCTGTGTCTTATTTAAAAAAAGAAGAATACTTGCAAAGAAATGTGTACATACGTCTTATAAGGATTACAGAAACCTAACTTGATTCATTGAGAAAAGGTTGTTTATGTTTTACTTGAAGAATTATTTAGCAATATTTAAGATGATGATAATCTTTGTGAGTCAGTACTTTCCATTATTGTTTCCCAATTCAGTTAAGTTAAAGGTTGTTATTTCTGAATGCAGCTCTGTTTGACCTTGTTATAATAATCAGTGCCTGAGTAAGTAGTGTAGGAACCATGTATTTATGTTGTATACAATAGCTTGAGTGACATGTTATGACATAATTCAATATAAAAGCCAATTTTTATTAAGGCTTGCACACTGTATTCAAAGAAAACAAAGAAAACAGCCCAATTCATAAAACGATCAACAACTTGATACTATTGATACTAAATATGTTTATTCTTAGTTGTAAAGTAACTACGCATAGTTTGCAAACAGCAGTCTTGATAGTACTTTTTTATAAGGAGATATGTTGCCAAGGAATTTCTGTCACAGAATTTTTGTCTCATCACATCTTTACAAGATGCATGTCAAAATGCATTTTTTGGAGAAAAATTTAAGGTTTTCGTTTGTTTTGTTTGTGACCTTAGCAAGTACTCTTTGGCTGAGAATAAGGTAAACAGTTAGCGTACTACTTCGTAATGACACAAGTTTTCTGTATTCATTTCCTCTATTAAATTTTGTATATTATCAGTAAAATACTGTAAATATTATACATGTAGCACAAGTAGAATTAGGTTTGGTGAGTCTGGCTTATTTAATTTTGATTAGACTAAACATGTTAAGTGAACAAGAAAATTGTAAGCAATGTGAATGAAGCATCTGTACATGAATGGAATCAAGACATTTCTGTTTGATATTGATTCATATTATAGCTATCTATCATACAGCCCTCTATCACAAGTTGTTGTGGGGAGCTACATACTCCTTACCCTTTGTGAATGCAACTTTTAAATCAAGTCATAACAACTACAAGTATTTTCAAATATTTTTAAAATGGAGGCGATAAATATAAATGCTTTAACCAAATGCCACATTTTCCTGACTACATCTTAAAATTCTTAAGTTGATTGAACAGTAGGTATTGTCTGCTTTGCTTATTTGTCATAGAAATTCAATGTAATGTTGGTTTATATATTACTGCCATGTGCTGCAAGGACATGGACTGTACTGCTTTTAAGTGCAAATTTAAGATGAGCTACATGTAGTTACCTCTGTATAACCATTCTACAAGGTTATCACCATACATGGTTATTCCATACATGTAAGTCTGCATTGCATACTTGAAAGTTCCTTTCATTGGGTGATGTCAAGGCTGGAAGAGGATTCTCTGTGTTATGGGCCATGGGGCCATGTTATAGAAGTTGATGGCCTCTGTAATCTTTATTTCTTACCAAAGACAGTAAATGTTGTGGATACTCAGCACCTTTCTTGAATTATTAAAAGCTATTTGTTGGTGAGAATTCCTGTGAACCTTTGAGGTTGGCTTAAATACATGTTGCAAACCAGCATGATTGTTACAGTTCTTGTTAATAGATAGTCGACTGATCCAGGCTCAATGTCACAATTGGTTTGTATTGAATGGTTCTATATGTACTTTGCAACCTCATTCAAATTAATAGTCATATTTTGTGATATTAGCCCCTCAGTGTGGTAACGTTTGAAATTTGGTTTAAAACATGGTTAAATGATACAAGAATACATGTAGGTGTTCTGCAATCAGCATTTGTCTATTATGTGTAATGAAAACAAATTTGGAATTAAGTTTTAAGTTGATTTTTTATATTCATTTTCTTCGTTGATTTTTTTATTTTCATTTTCATATTTGTTTTCCCACATGTTTTTTCATGGAATTTTTCTTGATTGACTCTGTGTGATGTTCTTACTTCGTAAACAAAATTGTTCATCAATGTTTACTCAAGCTGCTTTGATCAATCAGCCAAACCTTGATTTGTGGTCATTTCTCATACTTGGACATCAGAAACTTAACATATTGCTATTTGGACATACAGTGTGTTACTATCATTCATCTCATGGCAGTTAAATATCCTCCCAATTTATGTAAAGTAATGTGTCCTGTTTTCTGGAACAACTGTTTTAACTTGTTTACTGGTTATAGATTACATTGCTTTTGAAAATTAAGTTTTTGAATATGGAAGATGTAATAAAAAAAATACATATAGGAGATGGGAAATGATTTGTGAGTAAAGGAAATGCCGGGATGGAAAAATGATTGTTAAGTACAATTTGGATAGAGGCACTCTGATTTCAATAAGAATTGTGAAAATGTTTGGAAGAGAAATTGATAGCTGAAAAATTCAGGTTACTGGAAAGTAGATTAGAAGAAAATTTACTACATTGATTAGGATTTTTAGAGTAGAATTCTTTGAAAAAATAAAAACAAAAATGGCAAGAAAAATGTTTACTATTCTTTTATTGAATATGCTTTGAATGTTTTTTTCACGCATTGTAATTTGTATTGGCTAGTCAAAATGCTTAGGAAATATTCTGATTATGGCAAGGATGCAAAAAATATCCAAGGAAATCAACTACATGTACTAAATGATTTGAACAGTCATAATTACAAAATGACAATATCAATTAAAGGTACAATACAGGATTGGTAACATACCCAAACAGAAATGTTCACAGATTTACGTATAACTTTCAGGATGTGAAGATGGTGCTGGTAAAAACATACCGTTAAAATGTTTCCGCCTGAAATTGTGTGTTGGATCCAGAAATTAGTCAAACAAAAACCGAAATTAGTTGATTTCTGGGTAAGATCAAAACCATTCTTTATAAGAAAAAATGAGTCAGGTTTGCACTATTTCATCGAGACACAGATGTTCGATTGAGCTCAAATATTCACAGGTTTATCATTTCATGTACATGCTACATCAGACAAATTGTGGGTGCTGTTCTGTGACCTTTACCAATCATGTATTATACTTTAACATAAAATTGGTCAATTGATAACTGTGGCAAGATTTACTGTCTGGTTTAATTGGTGAATAATTACTTCAGTTTAACTGCAGCTGCCATATGCTATTCCCTGATATTTGGGTAATGATGGTCAAAGAATGTACATATGTCTATTACCCCAAGGGTATGATGAGCAAATGTACCAACAAAATACAGTTTATATATATGTACAGTATAATATGAAGGGTGCACAAAAAGAAACCTAAAAGTTGCACTTTTAGCTGTACAGGGTGTAGCTGTGCGTAACCCATTGTCGACCCAAACAATATTGCCCTATGCAATGTTAAACTTGTATACCTAAAAGTGCAACCTTTGGTTTTGTACCTTTTGACAAACAATGGTGTGTATTGAACAGTGTGGGTCCTTGGCATCAAGTAGGGTATCAAACTGCAGCTTAAGATGTGCCCTAAACACTCATTCTACCCATATCACCCCAAACCGATTAGATTCAAAGGGGTTGGGTGTCAAAATCAACGGAAGTTTCTTTTTTTGCACCCTTCTTATTTTTATATACATACAGTGTATTATGTGGGTGTAAGTCAATCTTCACAGACTGCTTGCTTCAAGAAGTGGAAAGCCTATCCCAATATAGAAACAGCAACAGCGTGCTGTCAAAATGACAGTTACATTGATATCGGTTTCAAACATAATAATGGAATGAGAGAATTACTGGAACGAAAGAAGAAGTATTGCAACAGCAATCCATTGAGGCTGTACATGTAGTACCTCTTTCATCTCTGTCCAATCTGATTGGTTTCATATAACGTCACAGCATTTCTATTCTATCTCTACTGATTGTTTTTTTCATGAAACAATTGCCCTACATAGCAATGGAGACAACAATGATACAAGTCCAAGATCTATTGATGTGAATGGCATGACATATTAACTTGTGCTGTAGGAATGGATCTTGTTACTTATCCAACAAGTTTACAATAATACGACCTCAGTGTTGCGGATGATGACACCAATTCTCAGGTCATCAAGGCCTACAATTTTCATGCTCGTACTGAGTGCTTTCCATTAGAAATATTTCTTGACATTGAATAGTGAACAAAGACAAATTGACTGGATCGGGATTCGAACCGGCGACCTCCTGAATACCGTACAGGCGCTCTACCAACTGAGCTATCCAGCCCTATGTTGGTGGTGACCCCAATAGTCAATTATCTTTGTTCGTTTGGCAGTCAGAAGCCATGAAACCATGCACACACCGCCATACCCCAAGGATCATTTCACTGATACGCCCAGCAATGCTACAACCTGGAAACGGTACATGGGGGATCACTCAAAGAGGATACACCTTTTTTTTATTTGATGATTATAAATAATTTCTGAAATATTGTCACTTGTCAATAAATCACACATTGTTTGAAATAGAAAATAAAAATCTCCCCAACATGAGAGCTCATAACATCCACATTCTAGCCAATTATCCAAATATTGTTTAATTTAGCACAAACTTCACTATGAGGACTACATGACAGGATATTAAATTACAATAATCTTCAATATGTTTTGAAATAAATATATAATTTGTCCAATAGTAGTACAATATATACAAAACTGTACAAAAGTACAAAAATCCAGACTTCCTCTGAACTATAATGTAGCGAAGTATATGAAGTACTGCTCAAAATACTCTAACTAGTTTAAAAGTATCAATTGCAATATTAACATTAAAATATGACATAATCCATGCAACATTCAACTTAATGTAAGTTGCGTATTTGTAACCAATGTATGCAATGCTTATCTAATGCTTATTCTTCTAGGAAACTCTGCATTCGCGTTTAGTAAATAATCGATGTATGCACTAAACATGATCACAAATGATAAATATACATATCACAAATCTATTCCCAATAACGTAAAATGCTAAATATACCGACACAGCGAGATCAACACAATGATGCAATTAGAGATGTAAACCTTATTACCGGTATTTATTATTTACATTGGTCACAGTAGCTATGCATCTGTGACAGTGGCGTACAGTAGCTATGCATCTGTGACAGTGGCGTACAGTAGCTATGCATCTGTGACAGTGGCGTACAGTAGCTATGCATCTGTGACAGTGGCGTATACATGTATGTATCTGTGACAGTGGCGTATGTATCTGTGACAGTGGCATATTTATCTGTGACAGTGGCGTATGTATCTGTGACAGTGGCGTATGTATCTGTGACAGTGGTGTATGTATCTGTGACAGTGGCGTATGTATCTGTGACAGTGGCGTATGTATCTGTGACAGTGGTGTATGTATCTGTGACAGTGGTGTATGTATCTGTGACAGTGGTGTATGTATCTGTGACAGTGGCGTATGTATCTGTGACAGTGGCGTATGTATCTGTGACAGTGGTGTATGTATCTGTGACAGTGGTGTATGTATCTGTGACAGTGGTGTATGTATCTGTGACAGTGGCGTATGTATCTGTGACAGTGGTGTATGTATCTGTGACAGAGGTGTATGCATCTGTGACAGTGGCGTACAGCTAGCTATGCATCTGTGACAGTGGCGTATACATGTATGTATCTGTGACAGTGGCGTATGTATCTGTGACAGTGGCGTATGTATCTGTGACAGTGGCGTATGTATCTGTGACAGTGGTGTATGTATCTGTGACAGTGGTGTATGTATCTGTGACAGTGGCGTATGTATCTGTGACAGTGGCGTATGTATCTGTGACAGTGGCGTATGTATCTGACAGTGGCGTATGTATCTGTGACAGTGGCGTACAGCTAGCTATGCATCTGTGACAGTGGCGTATGTATCTGTGACAGTGGCATATTTATCTGTGACAGTGGTGTATGTATCTGTGACAGTGGCGTATGTATCTGTGACAGTGGTGTATGTATCTGTGACAGTGGTGTATGTATCTGTGACAGTTGTGTATGTATCTGTGACAGTGGTGTATGTATCTGTGACAGTGGCATATTTATCTGTGACAGTGGTGTATGTATCTGTGACAGTGGCGTATGTATCTGTGACAGTGGTGTATGTATCTGTGACAGTGGTGTATGTATCTGTGACAGTTGTGTATGTATCTGTGACAGTGGTGTATGTATCTGTGACAGTGGTGTATGTATCTGTGACAGTGGTGTATGTATCTGTGACAGTGGTGTATGTATCTGTGAAAGTGGTGCATGTATCTGTGACAGTGGTGTATGTATCTGTGACAGTGGTGTATGTATCTGTGACAGTGGTGTATGTATCTGTGACAGTGGTGTATGTATCTGTGAAAGTGGTGTATGTATCTGTGACAGTGGTGTATGTATCTGTGACAGTGGTGCATGTATCTGTGACAGTGGTGTATGTATCTGTGACAGTGGTGCATGTATAAAGGTGGTGTATGTATCTGTGACAGTGGTGTATGTATCTGTGACAGTGGTGTATGTATCTGTGACAGTGGTGTATGTATCTGTGACAGTGGTGTATGTATCTGTGACAGTGGTGCATGTATCTGTGACAGTGGTGTATGTATCTGTGACAGTGGTGCATGTATAAAGGTGCATACACCACAGCTTGCAAGCACTGACAAGCGGCTGAAATCACTTTTACATTTTGTGAATCAAAATAGCAGTTGACTCAAAGCTCCTTGGTTGAGTGAGCAGAGACAATGGACCCTTCTGGCATGTCGATCAAACTGGACGCAATGACCAATTGGAGGATGCCTTTTAATCAGGTGACCATGGAAGCCTCAGTCAAACTCTGTCAAATGCAGTATGTAAACATACACGAGGGCGGGGCTTAAGAGCAAAGCCGGAATGGAAACTGCTGTGAAGTCTGGTGATGTATTCCAAGGTAAATACAGCCTACACCAGTGTCTGTGCCCACACATAAAATATCCCTATGAATAATGAAAGGCATAGCCGAACACGGTGAAGAACAGATGTGTCGTATATAGATTTGTTGGAGAATGAATTGCTCTGAACTGTTGTTGTAGAGAGTGTTGTTTTATTTTCTATTTCTTGTTTTAAATTTACAACACCATCCACGCAGGAGGTAACCAGGCGTGGTTCGACAGCATTTTCTTTTTTTCAGGGGGGGGGGGGGGGGGGGGGGGGGGCGTGAGACACATTTTTTTTTGGGGGGGGGACTAATATATGTCCAAGCCAGCACAAGCTGGCTTGGACATATATCACACATGAATGATGGCAGGATCCCTACAAACATGCTGTACGGTGAGTTTGCTTCTGGTATCAGACCCATAGGTAGACCTTTCCCTTATTGTAAGGGTGAATGCAAAAGGGATATGAAGAATGGGAACTCTATTCATCCACTACACTGGGAAACAGTGGAAGCAAGCCTGAGTATATGGAGGAGTACTGTGGAAGCAACAGCCAAATACAGTGAGAAAAGAAAGAAGGAAATGGCCAATAAAAAGAACATCCCGGCATGAGCCTGCACTTGTGTTTCTATGCACATTATTAAGGAAGCAATGTCATTCTGAGATTGGTCTGTTTATCCATACTAGGCAGTGTAGTGTGGCTGAGTGAATATTAACTGGCACAAGCAGAAGGTGCCAACAATTCATGCTATAATTTATAACTCCCATTCCTACAAGGAGATATAAATACCAACAAGACACATCAAAGTTGCAACTACAAATAACAGGCAATCTTAGAAAGGTCTTGGGTGACTAAAGGTAGTCTTTGATATCTGCGCAACTAAAATCAGTCTCAGAGAGGTTTGGATCTTATTCAACTGAAAACTTAGCTACAACTTAAGCTTGCATCTTGTCCAACATAGTCTTCATTTGCTGTACAATGGTCTCAGGGCAAGAGTCATGTGGTCTTCCAATGCTGTGGTTTAAGTATACTTTGGTAGCATACCGAAACTGAAATCTGCACAGAATTACCTATAACTTACAGGGGAAAAAGATGGTGATGGTAAAAACATACCATTAAAATGTATTATGCGTGAAATGCTGTATTTATCAAGAAAATAGTAAAACCAATGACCAAAACCAATTTGATCTTTTAAAAATCAAAAAATAGTGATAAGACTTAAGAAATACTGTGGCTGTTTTTCACTGATTTCTCAAAAAGTGGGCACCGTATGGGACTGAAATTTTGACAGATGACTGTTACTGCATCTTCCTTGATATTTTTGTCAATGAATCTGTATTAAGTATGATATTGCCTTTAATAGCGCTCCGCACTAATGACGTCACAAAATCCCCGGCTGTCAGACAAACATTGACTCACAAACGTAGTGTACATGCACGCGCACACCCACGCACGTGTGCATTGTTGCAATGTTTATCTGAGGTCCGGTGCTATTTTTAGCGCAAGTGCAGAGCGCTATTGTAGGATTCTCCAAACAATCAACATGCCAATGACATTTCCTGACTACTGACATGAAGTATCACACAAGTAGACCTGACTACATGACAATTACATGGCAGGTTGTACATATGTAGTGGCACAAGTGAACTGGTCACAGGAAACTGTAGCTCCAACTATTGTGTGCATACGGCTATTGACATTAGTGTATATTTAAACAAAAGTGATAAAATTGGTTTTCAAATAAATTAAAATGTGGAACATGAAATGATACTGAGTGTAATCATGATTTGGTTGTATAAGAAGGTAAATGCACTGTGTCTGATATGTATCTGTCATGTGGACTATGTTTCGGACTATGTTATAAATGCTTTCACTTGAATTGTTAATATTCAAATGTACAGTGTTTTAGAATAAATGCCACATACATATGTGTACATGTATATGTTTATAGCCTTCAATAAATGCACATACATGTATGTTACGGGCATGTACATGTGTGTGCAAGCTTACTGTAACAGTTAAGTAGCTATTCATTAATTACATTAGTACTGGATCTACAAATGGCTAAATCATTGATTTGTTGACAACCAATCAAATACACATAACTTGCTGGTATTCATTAGAATAGTCCACCAGGGTACTGGCAATAAATTCAGCATAGAGTTCCTCTTCAATTGATAAAATCTACTGTACGTGACATTTCAAGGTTATTGCTTAATGCAGTCTGATCAATGTACAAGTAAAATCACCTTAGACTGAGATATCTTAATAAGTAAATCTGATCTGGCTCATGGATTGGAATCAAACTATTAAACAAAGAAAGTGGCCAACTTAATTCTATATTTAGGTGTTCGGGTTCAAGCCGAACACCTATTGTTATTGTTCGATTTTTTTTTGTTTTTTTTCATTTTTTTTCATCCCAAACTTGTCAGCAGGACTTCTTGGTGACAGGTACAAGATATCGACATGAAACTTGGTGGGAACTTCGGTCATGATGCCAAGTTGTATTTAGAAGATTGACGTCATGATGACGTCATCGGGTATCAAATTACGAGCGTTTTTATGAAAAACTTTGGTGCTCCATAACTTGTGAACCAGATGACCTACGATATTGATATTGACATATGTTACTCAACACGTAAATTTCAACAATTAATATATTCAGTGCTGTGTACAAATGACCTCCACTTCCGGTGTTACCGGAAGTTGAAGTTTGACTCAAAATAACTCGAAAACGGAAGGATTTGGGCACAAAAAACCTCAATGGGTCAAAGATAGAAATGGTATTGGGCTTTCAGAAAACATAAACGATGACGTCATACGGGCTATATAGCGCCCTCTACGGTTGATTAAAGATATACAGTGATTACGTAATCCGAAAGTGAACAATGAATTTCCACCAAATTTGGTATGTGTAAAGCTCTATTGCATCTTGACATGTTTAAGAAGTTTCAAATCTGTGACGTCATTCAACCGGAAGTTATGGTCATTTAAAGGGAAAATTATGTCATTATTCAAATACTGTTTACTCAATTTTTACATGACGTACATCGGTGAAAATTGTAAAATATATACATCGTTTGCATTGAATGACTTCTTGAAATGTTCAGTTAGCTGTGATGAACTGACCGGAAGTTATTGTCCAGCCAATGTTATGTATATTTAAAGGTGACACCATTTTCTATACTCTATCAGTCAGTGTACGAATACAGCAATCAGTATGATCAGTATTTTTGTTGAGTCACGCAGTTTAAGTGTACATGCATTTCGATATGCCATTACATCAGGGACGATTGATCAAAATACGTTCCAATATGTTCCAGTACGAAATAAGACCCGAACACCTAGTGGTTGTTCCCACAACCACAATGTCTAGTTTTAAAAATAATTTTATACCAAAGGAATGAGCTACAAAAGACCTCAATGTAAGGAAGAAGAGATGCACCTTTCCAGCATGATGTGATGCGATGTCTATGGTCCATGAGAGGCATATGTAAATCACACATATTATATTATTATTTGGCTTCTCTCAAACTGCACTGACTTCTGAGTTTCTCAATGGTTGCTCTTCCTAAAGGTTGTGAGTCCAGAAAGACATTCTGAAAGACAATCCAGACAAAAACACTTTTACAGTGTTTTCAAAACCCCCAAATAGTCATGAAAAAAGAAGAACAGCAAGAAGAAGAGAACACAAGAGAACACCAAGCACTTCTGAATGACCTTAATCATAGACAAACATGTTTGTTTGATATTACATGTACCGATTAGTGACAATTTAAAACTGAAACTGAAACCAAACCAAAACCTTTTTGAAATACATGTCCTTGGATGGATGTACAGTACATATAATATATGACCTTGCTGCACAAACATGATGTCAAATATGTAAATACAGTCAAACCTCGATAAGTCAACCTTGGATGACCCGAGTTATCAAGGTTTTACTGTATACCGGTATGCAAAATGATGTTACAGAGAGATTCGACTTTGTTGATTACAACCTTGCTGCAACTATTGCCAATACAATGTAAAAATAATGGATAAATAATAATAGCTTACCTGCATAAATGTATGGCAGTCTGTATTCCTGGAGTGTAGAGTAACCTTCTTAAATACCTCAATGAGAGAAGGGAAGTTACTGGCACTAAGTATAATACCTTGATTCTGCTTAATCAGACTGATGCAAACACGGAAAAGAATCTTGGAGCCCTCATAGAACATACAGTCCCAGATTCGCAGCACTGTCTGTCAATTATAAAAGCAATGTTTCAAATTACTCATTAATAAAAATTAGAGAAACCTTTAAACTGATGGCTTACAAAATTAAGCATTCAAACTATACTGATACATGTATTTAATAGCTCTCCATATTATGCATGGAACCCTTCAATCTTCTGCACATATTACAACAAATTAATATCAAAGATTTAGTATATTAAATATAAAAGCAGTATAATATCATTTTATATGATAAACATATACTGCTCAGCCTACAAAATATTCAACAGACATTTTACCATGGTTAACATCTTACATGTGTCTTGTCAAGATTTATAAAGGTATTAGCAAGGCCACTGAAATCTTGCCTACAAATTGTTGTCCAGGCTGAATGAAAGAGAACTGGGGTTGTATTTTTCATTTTTGATAATACATCAAAACAGAATGTCAGTGAGAGGTGGTTCAGTTCTTATATTTGTGTCAAAACTGACTGGTTCCAAGTTTGCAGTTTAAAGTTATAATACATGATTGGTAACAGAACATAACTCAACCTTGTCTGATCCAACATATATACATGAAACAATAAGCCTGGGAAAATTTGAGCTCAATTGGACATCCGAGTCACAAGAAAATAACGAAAACCTGACTAAATTTTTCTTATAAAACATAAAGAATGGTTTTGATCTAACCCCAAGATCAAAACTGTTTTTGCTTCGTTTGTTTTACTAATTTCTGGATAAATACACCATTTTAGGCATCATCTTCATACCTTGAAAGTATGGGGCATTTAAGTTTTGCCGTTGGGACATGTATGTTTGGCTTTTGAGGCATGTATGTTTGGCTGTTGGGGCATGTATGTTTGGCTGTTGGGGCATGGATGTTTGGCTGTTGGGGCATGGATGTTTGGCTGTTGGGGCATGTATGTTTGGCTGTTGGGGCATGTATGTTTGGCTGTTGGGGCATGGATGTTTGGCTGTTGGGGCATGGATGTTTGGCTGTTGGGGCATGGATGTTTGGCTGTTGGGGCATGGATGTTTGGCTGTTGGGGCATGGATGTTTGGCTGTTGGGGCATGGATGTTTGGCTGTTGGGGCATGGATGTTTGGCTGTTGGGGCATGGATGTTTGGCTGTTGGGGCATGTATGTTTGGCTGTTGGGGCATGGATGTTTGGCTGTTGGGGCATGGATGTTTGGCTGTTGGGGCATGTATGTTTGGCTGTTGGGGCATGGATGTTTGGCTGTTGGGGCATGGGTGTTTTGCCGTTGGGGCATGTATGTTTGGCTGTTGGGGGCATGGATATTTGGCTGTTGGGGCATGTATGTTTGGCTGTTGGGGCATGGATGTTTGGCCGTTGGGGCATGGGTGTTTTGCCTGTTGGGGCATGGATGTTTGGCTATTGGGGCATGTATGTTCGGCTATTGGGGCATGTACATGTATGTTCGGCTGTTGGGGCATGTTTGTTTGGCTGTTGGGGCATGGATGTTTGGCTGTTGGGGCATGAATGTTTGGCTGTTGGGGCATGGATGTTTGGCTATTGGGGCATGTATGTTCGGCTATTGGGGCATGGATGTTTGGCTGTTGGGGCATGGATGTTTGGCTGTTGGGTCATGGATGTTTGGCCGTTGGGGCATGGGTGTTTTGCCGTAGGGGCATGGCCTGTTTGGCTGTTGGGGCATGGATGTTTGGCTATTGGGGCATGTATGTTTGGCTATTGGGGCATGTATGTTTTGCTGTTGGGGCATGTATGTTTTGCTGTTGGGGCATGGATGTTTGGCTGTTGGGGCATGGATGTTTGGCTGTTGGGGTATGGATGTTTGGCTGTTGGGGCATGGATGTTTGGCCGTTGGGGCATGGATGTTTCGCTGTTGGAGCATGGGTGTTTTGCCGTTGGGGCATGGATGTTTGGCTGTTGGGGCATGTACATGTATGTTTTGCTGTTGGGGCATGGATGTTTTGCTGTTGGGGCATGGATGTTTTGCTGTTGGGGCATGGATGTTTGGCTGTTGGGGCATGTATGTTTGGCTGTTGGGGCATGGATGTTTGGCCGTTGGGGCATGGATGTTTGGCTGTTGGGGCATGTATGTTTGGCTGTTGGGGCATGTATGTTTGCCTGTTGGGGCATGGATGTTTGGCTGTTGGGGCATGGATGTTTGGCTGTTGGGGCATAAATGTTTGCCTGTTGGGGCATGTATGTTTGCCTGTTGGGGCATGTATGTTTGGCCGTTGGGCAGGGATGTTTGGCTGTTGGGGCATGGATGTTTGGCTGTTGGGGCATGTATGTTTGGCTGTTGGGGCATGGATGTTTGGCTGTTGGGGCATGTATGTTTGGCTGTTGGGGCATGGATGTTTGGCTGTTGGGGCATGGATGTTTGGCTGTTGGGGTATGGATGTTTGGCTGTTTGGGCATGGATGTTTGGCCGTTGGGGCATGGATGTTTGGCTGTTGGGGCATGGGTGTTTTGCCGTTGGGGCATGGATGTTTGGCTGTTGGGGCATGTACATGTATGCTTTGCTGTTGGGGCATGGATGTTTGGCTGTTGGGGCATGTATGTTTGGCTGTTGGGGCATGTATGTTTGGCTGTTGGGGCATGTATGTTTGGCTGTTGGGGCATGGATGTTTGGCTGTTGGGGCATGGATGTTTGGCTGTTGGGGCATGGATGTTTGGCTGTTGGGGCATGGGTGTTTGGCTGTTGGGGCATGGATGTTTGGCTGTTGGGACATGGATGTTTGGCTGTTGGGGCATGGGTGTTTTGCCGTTGGGGCATGGATGTTTGCCTGTTGGGGCATGGATGTTTGGCTGTTGGGTTATGGATGTTTGGCTGTTGGGGCATGGATGTTTGACTGTTGGAGCATGGATGTTTGCCTGTTGGGGCATGGATGTTTGGCTGTTGGGTTATGGATGTTTGGCCGTTGGGGCATGGATGTTTGGCCATTGGGGCATGGATGTTTGGCCGTTGGGGCATTGATGTTTGGCCGTTAGGGCATGTATGTTTGGCTGTTGGGACGTGGATGTTTGGCTGTTGAGGCATGAATGTTTGGCTGTTGGGGCATGGATGTTTGGCCGTTGGGGCATGGATGTTTGGCCGTTGGGGCATGGATGTTTGGCTGTTGGGGCATGGATGTTTGGCCGTTGGGGCATGTATGTTGTTTAAGCATGTTAGGTAAGTATGGAAATAAGGCTTGCCCATCACCGAGGTAGATGAGCACAGCATACTCAGTGCTTGTTGAGTGCACATGAAAAAATCATGCGCTGGCTCAGGTGGGATTCAAACCCACGACCACCTGCTTACTAGTGCAAGACGCCACTAGGCCACCGAGTTAGCTGAGGAGGTCAGTAGCGCAAATCGAATCCAATATCGTGGCGCACGGGTATCGCCATTAAATCATATTAATATTCATGTTAAGTAAGTCTTTTTTCAATACAACAAATAAGCATAAATTTCACTTAAAAACGACGCAAAATGCATATCATTATTATTTAAAAGTCAGCCTCAAACAAATTGCTATAATAAGATCTTACCTCAATAGGTAGGACGTCTAGAAAGAGACAGATGAACCACTTAGTGGTTGGTATGGACCAAGGCACAGATTCTCTCTCCATTGATTGGGCAACCTCGGGTAGCTTTTGCTTGACCAGTTCACCTAAAACGTCCTGGTCAGTCTTCAATCCGGTCATCTCGGGAGTGTAGTATGCTGAAATAAGTACGGGTTCAAGTAAATGTTATTATTCTAGCCCTGAAAAGTGTTAAGATAAAGCTAAATATAAGGGAAAAGGTGATCAAAGTAATGTGATGTTGTGTTGTAGGTAGCGATGTTTCGGCTGCTGGACCTGCTAGCCTTCATCAGGCAACTGAAGAATTGGATGCTGCAGTGTCCGATATATCCTGTTGATCTGCAACCATGTTCACAGTACCATATTCAGTGGACTGTGGATCATGGGTCATTCAAGTGGACGTCGTACGGCTCACCCTGGGGTTAGCTAGGGGCATGTCCTTGGCTTGGCTTTGGCAGTCAGCATCCGCGTTCAAAGTCACCTTGGCCCACATCGAGTCAACATTCACCAACGCCGACCGTACCTGGATGATCCAGAGAATTAACAACCGTTGCTACCGTGAGATCAAGAAGGGCAAGGCCCGCCAGGTCGCCAAGTACCAAGACCTAATTGAGGGACAGACACGCCATCTCGCCAGCAAGTGCCCAACAGAGTCTTCTGTGGATAGTCGAAGTGGGTACTCAAACTTTCTGCTAGGACCCCCTCCACACCGACCAGAACCTGGCTTTCGACTCGAACCACCCCGAATCTGTGAAGCAGGGAGTGGCCATGTATTTCCATAACCATGCCTCACGCCTGGTGACCAGACCACTGTGTACAGCCACCAAGAGATGCCATTTGCACACTACCCTCACGGCCAACGGATGCCAACCACATTTCATCATGTTCATCTGGCGATCTTCGAGGCCCAGGACCAGGGGCCGATTTCACGAAGCCCTACGATCGATCGCAACTCTAGTTACGAATGATAACCCATCGTATCCTTCAACCTCTGCATCGGAATTGCTACGATTGATAGTAATTTACAATGAGTTAGGTGAAATCGACCCCAGCACCGACACCAAGCAGACGTACACTGTACAAGCCCCTCACGGTTCCACCCTTCATGGATGGCATCTCCAGACAGGTGAAGAGAATCCTTGAGGGACATGGCATTCGCACCGTGTTCCGATCTTTCACCACCTTGAGGAACCAGCTCATCCGCCCAAAGGATCCTGTCCCACAAGGAAGATGTGGAGGAGTTACATGTATTTACCAGATCCCGTACAATAACTGTGTCTAGGTGTACAAAGACCAAGACCAGCAGATCCCTAGGTGAGAGGATCAAGGAGCATCAACGCGACATTTAGCTCTCCCGAGTGGACAGATCGGCGGTAGCTGAATGCGCCTGGGGTACTGGCCACCACCTTAACAGGTGAATCAATTGTGAACAACATTGGTCCACCAGACGCATCAAGGAGGCAATCCACATCATTTGTGATAATAACATCAATCGGGACAGCGGCATCAACATCCCCAGATTTTGGCTTCCCACCACCCGGCACCAAGACCACCGCCACGCAACGGATGGAACCACCCCAGCTGACTGCAGAGTGAGCCGTACGACGTCTGCTTGAGTGACGGATGCAGACCAACAGGATAACGGACACAGTAGCATCCAGCTCTTCAGTTGCCTGATGACGGCTTGCAGTTCCAGCAGCCGAAACGTCGCTACCAGCAACACTACATCGCGTGACTTTGATCACCTTTTTCCTTATTTGTATCCACCGTGATGAATAACCCTTTCCTTTCTAAATCTAAATATCATATCAATAGAGGAGCTAGGAATTATTCACATCATAGGCTACTTGTCAATACATTTCACTTTACATACCCACAGTGCAAGTACATAAGATCTCATTATGCATGCACAAACATGTACATTGTGTTATTAATACACTGATAGCAAAAAGTTTCCAAAATCCTTCTAAAATGACATGTAGATGTAGCAACTAGCAACTTGATTTCAAAACCTTAATACCTTAATTACCACAGTAAATATCAAGCCTAGCATTCGTAAAAGTGCTGCAGGTGTACTCAAAGGTCATATTGTCACTGTTTTCTGTTTTCTTAGCTATTCTCAAATATGTAAATTTGTAAATTTCAATGTTTTTTTTAGAATTTGAAACAAATGAAAACACTTTGAATGTTTGCATGCCATTATATACAAAAATTCTCCCACTTATTGAATGACTGTCAATATACTTGTTATGTGCCAATAAGGCTTGCCCTTCACCGACATGGATGAGCACTGCATACTCAGTGCTCAGTGGCGTCACCAGACTTTTGAATCTGGGGGGGGGGCACAAGGGGGGCACTAGCAATTGTTGGGGGGGGGGGCACCAAGTTTGAGTGTGATTGCCGTCCTGGGAGGGGTCTAATAGATATAAACGACTTAACCTATCAAATTCCGTCCTACCACAATACGATAATTTTGGCTTTGGCCCCTATTCAACACCGATGGGAGATTACTACAATATATATTATATATTTTTTTCACCAACCCAAATCTCAAATGGGGGGGGCACGCCTTGGCCACGCCACTGTCAATGATTGCGAGTGCATGTGAAAAAAAATCAAGTGCTGGCTCAGGTGGAATTCGAACCCACGACCTCCTGCTTACTAGTGCAGATGCCATACCGCTAGGCCACCAAGCTAGCTGGTGTCGGCGGGGTGAATCGAATCCAATATCGTGGCGGGTACCGCAATTAATCATGAATATTAAATCATTTCATATTCATAAATATACTTGTTAGTTATAATGCTTCAATCTGTCCACATACCTGGTAAGATTCTTTTGACAAGTGCCTCCAGTAAAAAGAAGCAACTTTCTTCATCTCTGACAATAAGTAACATCAAAGCAACGATGAAGTTAAGTCCCTGGCAGTAACCGTCTGTCTGATGATTGTGTGCAAAAGCAACTAAGACATTCTGCAGAGAGGAGCGTTTACTGACTGTGGAATCATTACAGAAGTAGATGTTTTCTGGGAATGTTCGGTGAAGATCTGTTGTAAATGACATATTGCCAAGAGGGAAAAATATATAAGTGAATGTCAACAGACATTTATGTTCAACAAAATAATGATTGAGGTTTGAACCACAATGCCCATGAACCATTCCAAAGAACATAATATGTAATATAAAAGAGGTACAACATGTTGTGCACACTATGTACATGTACATAATGCCACAAAAACATACAGCGTAAATATATGCTTATAGTTTGAATTGTTTTACCTACATTATATGCAAACAGAATGATTTTTGCAGTACATGTGTACAACATTATGTACATTGTGTACTGCGTGCCCCTTTTAAATGTATCTCTGATATTCACAAGCATAATTACTTGCGTACAATTATTCACCAACATCATTACAATACCAAAACAGTATTTTTTAGCCAATTTCACTTCCACCAATTGGGTGTTTTGTGTCACTGTGTATGCCAGTTTGTATTGGCATTCAAACCGTGGACTAATAACAAAAGAGTATGGTCCACGATTGAGAAAAAGTCCACGATAGAAAGCATGTACAAAACTAACGAAGCTGCTTCTAACTTGTAAGTTAAAGGTACAGTACAGGATTGGTAACATACCCAAACAGAAATGTTCACAGATTTACGTATAACTTTCAGGGTATGAAGATGGTGCTGGTAGAGGGCCTGTTTGTTGAATGCACAGGATCCCAGATTTGCAGGGTACGCTAAAATGGGATCCGGATCAGTAGAATCTGTGATCCTGTGCGTTAAACAAACAGGCCCAGAAATGTACCGTTAAAATATTTCCACCTGAAATGGTGTATTTATCCAGAAATTAGTAAAACAAAGACTGAAAACAGTTTTGATCTTGGGGTAAGATCAAAACCATTCTTTGTTTTATAAAAACAATCGAAGTTGGGTTTTTTCTATTTGCTTGTGACTCAGATGTCCAATTGAGCTCAATTTTTCACATGTTTATTATTTCATGTACATGCTGGATTAGACAAATTGTGAGTGCTGGTCTGTGACTTTTACCAATCATGTATTATACCTTTAAGTCCAAACAAATAGGAACAAATAGGGGTCTACGATTGCAGGTGTTTACACACTCATGGGTGTTGGTTGACATCTCCCATTAATCTGGTGTGACAAAATACATACACTGTACTTAGGCCCTTTTCCAAACCTCGGCTCCAGCTCAAGCTCAGGTGCTGTCATCTATGTGCTTAAAATATAGGTTGTGGCTTTTCATTGAAGCTAACTTTGTTTTCTTGTTCAAAATAGCGAATCTACAGTAATCCAAACCATAGCTGAGGTTTGGGAAAGGGCCATGTACACCAGTACCAAGTGCTTTTAGTGATGATTTTGTTACTCATCATAATACATGTAGGTTCAGATATCCCACCATCTACCACTCTGCAAAGGGTAGTTTAATTCATTATTACCAAGAAATACAATGTAGAAGACAGTGCTACCCACCTGTTTTAATGACTTCCATTAATTCTTCATTTTTAGGGCCATCTAGAAGTCTTTGATATAAGCCAGGGTTTTCTGCTTTAAGTGATTCAGCTCCACTGACGTACATCCACACAGTACCACGATACTCATTAGCAATACCCTTACGAACGTATCTCTTCACTGCAATCAAGTAAATGTATCATTGTAAATATTCAAGAAATGAATTCTGAGTAGCATGCAAGATAACAGTATTCATTTCAGCCTGTGTTATACATGCAAGTGCATGTATTTTTTACATGCTAGGGGGGGCTTGAGCCCCCCCAAATTTTTGTCTAGCCCCCCCCCCAAAAAAATGCAATTCAAAAGAAAAATTCTATAAAATACTGGATTTCTTTTAGTTATTAAGCCCCAATTACATAAAAAAACGTGTTGTGTAGGCTATATGTGCATGTTTTTCGACCAAGCGCTATCCCCCCAAAAAAAAATAATGGCTCTTCTAGCACCCCAAAAATTTTGGTTCTAGAACTGTGCCTGATGCAGTTGACTTGCCTCGGAGTCGAGTTGTCTTTGTGGTTGACTTGTCTGACATTCGTGCTGCTCTACATACATGTACCTAACCTCGTGTACAACCAGTTAAATGATGTAACTACCGGTAGTGTGGTTATATCATGTCATTAGGTTGAGGAATTGAGCGTACATGAGCAGACGTACAATGAAAATGACATACACCTCCAATAAAGATGATGTACAACTCGTTTTAAGCACTGTGTTTGAATGCGATTAAAATCTGGGCGGCGAAGAGTGAATTTCCTTTCAGAAGATTACGGTACATTGAACAGTTGTTAGATGGCGTGCCGTGGTACATGGAGGTTTGTACACATGAGGGGACATATATGATACATCCCTGAGAGTGTACAAAAGTCATGTACCAATGCACAACATCCAGCAACTGTTTTGTTATACCACGTACCATCTTGTTCAGGCTGTCCAAATCCTTCACTGAAAATGTACCCACCCGGGCAGTTTATGCTATACAAAATTCCATACAAATTTGTTTTAACTGTTCCCTTCAACTCACAGTGCAAATTTAGTGTTGTAGTTGAGTACCAAAAGACAGAGTTTGAGTTTTTCAGAGCCCGAAAACAGGCCAAGTTTGAGTACAAAGACAACGAGTACATCCTAAGAACCGGTACATTTTTAAATGTTTAAACTAAAGCATTTTGCCATGCGCTCATTAGAGAATGGGAAGCGTTTGTGTACAAGTGCAAGCTCTTTCCCACGTATGAATATGATCTTTCCTTGACGTGTTACTTAGAAAAATGACGCATGTGGTGAACGCCCAAGGAAAGAAGGATGCAATTTATTTCGCTGGTATTTTTTAAGTGTTCAGTAGGAATAGGACGATATAAAACTGTTCAGCAGCGATACTGCATATGTACTGTACACTATCTGCATACACTGCCACAGACAGGTACATGCATACATGTGTATATGCTGCATGGTTTCTCTTACCTTTCTGTGATTTATTGATTTTTGTCTTGCCGTCCATAACTTTAGTCCATTTGCCTGCCCTCCTTGACAGAACACTGAGATAATTTGACATGAACTGCTCGTAGGTATCATAGTCAAAATCATCTGGTCTCCGGAAGCCATAGGCATCAATTTCACTACAGAGATACAATCAATTTTCAATTCAATTTAGAAAAAGGTACTATCATACTTTGGTAGGAAACCAAAACAGAAATATTCACAGATTTACCTATAACTTAAAGGGTATAGGGCCTAAAGATGGTGCTGGTAGAAACATACCATTAACATTTTTTCTGCCTGAAATGCTGTATTTATCAAGAAATTAGTAAAAGCAACGACCAAAATATTTTTGATCTTTAAAAGATAAAAAATAACGGTGAAAAGAAATTCCGTGGGCGTTTTTTTTCTCAAAAAGTGGGCACCGTATGGGACTGGGAATTTCAGAGATGACTTTTACTGTATCCTTCTTGATATTTTTGCTCAAAAATCTGCATTTCTTTGCTAAAAACATTTGAGCAAATGTAATGAGCAAACAGGGTTTGGAATTAGTGTCTGAAATTATTACAGGAGAAAAGAAAAGAAAAACTGCACAGAAAAGCTGTTCCTGACAACAGGGACAGGTCATGTCCATGTAAATGTATGTATGCATGGAGAGAAACTGAAAGTAACAATCCAAACAGAATGTACTACATGTACTGTAGTACTACATGTACTGTAAGCATGGTATGACAAGGAAATAAAACCATGCAACATCCTATTCATAAAGATGTAATGCCTGTACATGTACATTGTGTACACCTAGACTATATAAACATGTTCACATCATAGTATACACAATGCTGTCACCTGTGCAAACACCTGCTTCTTATTTTCTATTTAATGTGCTAAAAAGATTGATTTAATTCAGGCCATTTTATGTGTATGCAAAATGTACTTCTTTGTTCATTTAATTACACTACGTATAGGACTACAGTATAGTATGCATACATGTCATATGTGTGTATATCTATGTTTTTTTCTTTACAAAAGTAATCCACCAACAATGACATGTACAGATGTTTTAGACAGTTACGTACCATCTGTTGTAAATTATGGATTTAAATCTACATGACAATGCATGATGCGTATATACTCAAATAAATGGTGACGCCTCGCCAAAACTCATGAAACTAATGCAAAGTTTACTTTGTGGGCAGTTCCGTAATTACGTCAACCAAATGGTCAAAATTTAAAAATCATTAAAATACCTTAATTTTAAATCATATTGAAGGTCAAAGCATCTAGTTTCTTATGATTATATGCGTTTTACAAGCGATTGGAATAAAATGATCAGGTTTTATACTTCTAACATAGTGTTCGGCATTTTGTACAAGATCACACTTCACAGCACTTGCGCCAAAAATGTCCACAAATGACAACAAAGACATCACAAATCGGCCTGAAAATTGCTCCATCTCTTCTCAGAATGTCAGGGATGAAATGCAGCTTATTCATTTGTAATCATGATACCCTGCTTTCACGAATCAGTGGATCAACATCATTAATTTATTACTCAGTCCATCCTCGAAACAATTGGGAATTCACTACTAAAAACAACCAATTTTGCAACATTTCATTGTTGACATTGATGCTTATTTATCAGGACTGTACATTCCACGATTACATTAGCATAACAAATGATACATCATTGTAATGAGGAATAATCACGCTTCCCAACATGCCCAAAAAGCCCAATGATACCAGTTTCACTGTTCATAGATTAGTAACAAAAAAGATATCATACCTAGTGTTGCAGAACTTTATTGGAGGATGTATAAACATCATAAATCATAAATGCCCTCTATCATTGGATTCTTTCTTTCGGTACTGAATTTGCAAATCTGTTAAGTAGATTCGTTGTGCCAGTCCCCACATTGTCAATATTAAGTAGACAAAAACAATGGCCAGCACCCTCAGCGGCAGCAAGAGGTTTAGACCAATGCTGCATGCAGTACATGTACTGGTGCTCCCAAACCCTACAGTTTGACTGGGAACCAGTTTATTAAAGATGGTGCTAGCGGAATGAACGTAAATGCGGGCAACATGTTTTTAGCATCACCATCCACTTTTAGTGAAATCCAGAGATATTCCAAGTTTAAAGGAAGAAAGTTGGGGGATTGTGATAAGAAGGGATCCCCAAAACACATTGATTATTTTAGCTCTTAAGTAGCTTCTACTCCTCAAAAATGATACTTTTGACTTTCAGCAAATGTTCCTGGGTCCTTGAAAGCCTAGATTGAAGAAATTTGTGCAACATTTTAGTGTAAAAATGTTATTTTAACTTACAGGGTATGAAGATGGTGGTGGTAGAAACATACTGTTTTAAAACATTTTTCCGCCTGAAATGGTGTATTTATCCAGAAATTAGTAATTAACAACGACCAAAAATATTTTTGATCTTTTAAAAGTTCAAAAATAAAAGAGGAAAGACTTCAGAAATACTGTGGCTGTTTTCACTGTTTTCTCAAAAAGTTGGCATTGTATGGGACTGAAATTTTCACAGATGACTGTTACTGTATCTGTCTTGATACAGTACAGTCTTCATCTGGCAAAAAGCCCATGAATCTGAATTTCTTTGATAAAAACCAAAGTATGATATTACCTTTAATTGGACTGGATTCTAAGACACTTTAAAAGTGAAAAATACCTGTAAATTTGGTATCAATCGAAAGCCCTGGATCCCCTCTATAAGAAAATAGCATCTATTGAGCGTAGAGGTCATTTACTCCTTTGCGAACATAAGTCGAAAAAGCATCCACATTTTTTTAAAAACAAAATGGCGTCACCCAGTGAAGTCGCTTCCGGGAAGCTTACTGACTAGTTGTGCATTCAGATGGATTTTTCATGTTTGAAATGACGATTAAGTGGCAATAAATGACATATTTAGAGAAATCAACTTCTAACCTGCAAGAAGATAGCAAATTTAAAGATACACGCCGGCCTCATCGCTCTATTTTGGGAACTTTTTGTCGCCAATGCATGCCTTTATCATGACTGGAAAGGTCTTCCAAAAGTAGAATAGAACATTCCACACAAATAAACGGTATAATTTAGCCGTTTTCATGATAAATACGAAAAACTGTAAGTCACATGGGTTTTCTGAGTCAAATGTTTGACTCAGAAAACCCACGTAATCGTGTGTTAGTTTCACTTCCAGTCGTTTAAAAGCTTTTTTTACTATACAAATTATAGTATAACTGTTTGTTTAATCGCTTGTTTTCTTTCAACCAAAGCTTAACTGTTCGACCCTAGTATTTCCTTTTAAAGAATTTATAAAAGACCGGTAACTGCAGGTGCCCTACCACCTCTGCAGACACAGCGCGTGGAGGCTTGCGACGCATTCAGCCCGAGGCATGGGCCCGTGATAACCAGTGCGATCCACGCACCCCGTACGTGTAGCTTTTTTTGATGCGAGCCATCAAAATCTTTTGTGTACCCGGTATTCATGTCCATAGGTTTGGGGAACAAAAGCTTTTGCTTCACCCAGATCCTAGATGTTGCCCTTAATGATTATTGTTATTATATAAATCTTGTTATCTTGGATTATGTATTGTAAATTTTGATTGGGTAAAACATACCATGTACCACTATGGCAGCATTGAAATAAATGTAAATGATGATGATGATGTGGAAATCGTTTCGGTCCCTCTAAAATTGTTCCATCGATCATGCCCTCAAAATCCTTTTGTCAAAAACATTGCGTCAACTCAAAACATTGCGTCAACTCGCAAACATTACGTCAACTCGTAATCATTGCGTCAACTCGCAAACATTGCGTCAACTCGCAAACACTACGTCAACTCGCAAACATTACGTCAACTCGCAAACATTGCATCAACTCGCAAACATTGCATCAACTCGCAAACATTGCATCAAGTTGACGCCGTCAACTTGCAAACATTGCATCAACTCGCAAACATTGCATCAACTCGCAAACATTTTGTGAATAATTCTGAAAAGTCTTATGTTTTCAACAGACAGACGGATTCGCCTAATTCAGTAATTGTTTAGGTTTTGCCGATGATTTTTTCATCGTGCATGGCTTGAACGTACGTGTATCGCGTTTCTGGAATTCTCATACGGCAGCTGCGACATTTAGTCACAGCTACGAGTACCAGTCTAAAACCATTAGCGTACCACATCCTTCCAACACTTGCTGAGGCTGGAAATGCGTATACGTTGACCTTTGACCTCATTTTGTTTTTCTGTTAATTAACCTTAATTACACGATATATTTCTGATTTTGTTGATACAAAAATCCTCATTAAGTGTTCTAGTATTATTGTATTATACTCTCCGAGTTATTCACGGACAGGATAAAAAGACAGTATTTCCATTGTATTGGTTTATTTTGTTGTTAGTTATATTTGTGACAAAAAAACAATGGGTTTTATTTTGCCAAATATGTTCCTTTCACTCTGACTCAACTGGTGGTGTAATAATTTTTTTACCAAACCATTTCTGTACTACTGTAGGTCATGTTTGCCTCTTCATTTTTTATGTTTTTTCATTATATTTTTGCTTTAAGTTTAAAGGAAGAAAGTTGGGGGATTGTGATAAGAAGGGATCCCCAAAACACATTGATTATTTTAGCTCTTAAGTAGCTTCTACTCCTCAAAAATGATACTTTTGACTTTCAGCAAATGTTCCTGGGTCCTTGAAAGCCTAGATTGAAGAAATTTGTGCAACATTTTTGCTGTTGAGTGTTGGTTCCCTACATATGAGTAGGCCCTATGCGTGAAAATACCCGTTGTACAAAAGCCATTCAAAGGAAAACCAAATGCTGGTTTGAAACCAAAATAAGACTTGCCATTCATTATTTGTCAGTATATTCTCTGTATGAAGGCAATAAAATAACCTGACTGAAAAAAGCACTGCAGCAACCCTTTAAGTTTTAACTAGGCTAAGTAACTTAGCAATAAGTTAAGTGAATAAGCACCATTCTATTTCTCACTTTACATGCTTTAAATGCTTTAGTTCATAAGCTTTCCAGTGATACCAAACATGTGGGGATTGTAAAGTGGGGACCCCGTTCCTTATAATAGAACGGAAACTTTCTTTTAAATTTACAAACTTACCTTAGGCCCCCTACTACCAAAAAGTACCATGACTAACGTTAGGCCCTACACTACAGCTACATAGTACAGTCAGTGTGCTACAGCCATGACAGCCTACACAATTCAAAATCTCATCGACATCGTCAGATCGTCCTCCCTACTCACAGGCCTAACCCAGTCATGCTAGTCCTAGGCCAAATAACAATATCTAAGAATTAAATAAAATGTAAAAATCACTTGTTAGTGGTCATCAGAGTGACATTACATATTAGGGAATGGAAATCACACTTTTAGGAAACGCCTACCTTCGCTCGTTTTTCATGCCTTCCCCGGTTGCCGCCATCTTGTTTCAAAAGAATATTTAGGGTGACACCGTTGATGGCGCTATGCTTACATTCCGTACGCACGATGCACACGCGTACGGTACGTACGTAACTGTACAACTTCACTAAACGTAAAACACTGAGGTAGCTTGAGACAAGCGAGTAGCGGTAGTGTGCATGCTTCGTTTAGAAGTGCGAGTACGTTACGTTGTCATATAGAGTTTACAACCGTTGTCAAGTCAAATATTTCTGCGACTGAATGATAATAGGTGAACTGAATCATGAGGTTAAAACGGTTTTTACTGAGGTATTATCCTCCAGGTAAGATAAATACATTTAGCCTAATTGTTTCCGTTGACCAAATTCAATAAATTATTTGGTCTGGGATGGGAAGACCGTCCACTCCTGACCATGTCATTTGGACATGGAAGGCGGTTCAGACATAACGGTTAGACAGGGCCTACCCGGCCTCCTGACCATGGCCCTGGTTGGCCAAGGTTGCCTTGAGTCCATGGTTGGACGTCGTTGCTAACCCGTTCAGGGTTTCGAACTTCCATGAGTACTGCGGAAAAATATAACAATTTCAAACAGGAGACAGTCAGTGCACAGTGACAGTGGTGCATTGAGTTGTCTTCTATTTTATGAAAACGTGCCTCTTGGCATTGGACGCTTTCACAGTTTCATGATTTAGTTGCGATGATCGTAACCCCTAGGTCTGACATGGGAACTGGGACCCAAAAGTCCCCATGTCAGACATAGGGTTACGATCATAGGTCCCAGTCCCCATGTCAGACCTAGTCACGATCATCGCAACTAAGTTTCATTAGGCTATTTAAAGTTTACACAATTCTTATGTTTCGTTTTTTGTTTGGTCCCATCATGGAGTGTTTTATTATATAGCTCCATGGTTCTAACTTCCTTCCATGCAACTTGAGATTTGAAATTAAAGGTATGGTGTATGGTAATTGTGTACGAGTGGTCAACTTCTAGGCCTAGATCATCTAAACATCACCGTATGGTCTGAGGGTAGACAGTCATTCTAGCTCCCCGAGGTGTTGGAAGTTGACAAACTATACAAGTTTCCGAGGCGAACACCGAGGGAACCTAGAATCGAATGTTCACCTTAAATAAACCATGTGATAATTTGTTTTACTATACCTCATCAATAGTCTTTATTGTCCATAATTTTGTCGAGATCGGTAATACTAATAATAGGGCCTATTTGAAGTGACTTCATGTAGGTCGAAGTTCACGCGTGCGTACTGCAAACGAATTTAACGTTAATCCATAGTAACAATTGCACAGTCGACTACTTTCATCCTCGCACAAGCTGTCGTTGTCGCACGCGGTATATCTGCTTGGTTGAAAATGAGTTACTATGTCATGTGCTGCACGTGTCTAGGTGGTACCTAGTCTAGACATATAGTGTACAGCGTACAGCACATGACATAGTAACTCACTTTGAACCAAGCAGATTATATGCATGTGCCATGCAGATCGGGGTAGTACATTAATTGCTTGTCATGGGCTAGTACATTGGTTGCCATGGGATAGTACCTTGGTCCTGGTCTAGCAAAAATATATCATGTCATGTAAAACCAAGGATCCGTCAAAAGAACCCTAGGCACTGTAGCTCGAACAGAGCTCGACAAATCCTAGGCCCTGACGCCCGGGACAACCACGCCAGGCAACGAGAGTTTTCCGCATTTTAAACTTACATTTTTGTGGATTTCCTGTTTCCCTGTTTCAATGGAAGACTTTGGAGAACCGATCTTGAGTCAACAGCGCATGCTCACAATTGTGAGCATGCGTGTGTTGTTTTGCGTACACGTGCGTGCGCGTGCGCTGTTGACTTGAAGACCGGTTCTCCAAAGTCTCCCATAATCATTGCATAGATTCTGCTTTTAAATTCTGAGTCTATTCTATGGAATTAAAACAAATACGAGGTCCCAAATCATGTGATTTTGTTCAACTAACGCCATGATTTTGAGGTAGGAAAGTAGATTCCTCCTACAAATGCATGCTCGTTGGAAAAAGTTGCCATCTTAATGCTCCTGGTTACCGCGCGCCACCCTTGTTTATTTTCAATGGGAATTTACCGCATGTAACCAGCGATTACTTGGTCATTCACGTAGACTCCTTCTCATATTTGTGATGGAAATTACATTGTAATCGTCTATGAAAACTTGATCACATATTGATTAAAAAAGAAAACATCAAGGAAAACATACAAGGGCTATCCCATGGCCGCACTGCGCATGGTTTGCCAAAAAAAAAAAAACCCAAAACCAAAGCAATATTTTAAAGATTGTAAATTGAGAATTACTATTGCCGGGCGACGTACTGTAGATATGTGTCCTGTGCCTTGAACTTAAGCCATCAATATAAATGATTTCTTATAAACTGCTTTCTTGTTGCAGAAAAAGATGATCAGAACAAGAAAGCAATGGTCTGCAGTTAAAGCCTACAATGTATTTCAGAATGAAGCATAAAATATAACATTTGCTGATCTGCATTGGAATGGTGTCTTTGATGTCTTGTAATCTTGGTTGTGTTTTATATTTCTTGAAGGCCAGGCTCTACATTACATACATTCAAAGAGGTGTTCTTCACTTTCTTTTATATACAATGATTTGCTGATTTGTTTTTTCCATTGAATGTGTAGGAATCATATTGGAATATGAACAGTCAAGCACTGTGAAGACAAAGTCCATTGACCTCTTGGATCTGAAACCAGAGTAAGTGCAAATTTCTAGTGCCTCAATCATACGGTAATATCTAGTTGCAAAATTTCTTTGGGATGAAGCTACGAGTAGTGTATATATCTTGAGTTCCAGTTTTCACAAATGTATAAATTAAGCTCGCACTGTGTCAAATCAGATGCTGTTTTATTGGCTGACAAGTGACATACATATTTGAAGCTTTACTTCTTAAAGAGCTTGTACAATGTTGGTAAAGGTGACAGAACAGCACTCACAATTTTTGTCTTATCCAGCATGTACATGAAATAATAAGCCTGTTTCTAGTACCAGTACCAGCACCATCAGTCATCTTCATACCCTGAAAGTTATGTATACATGTACGTACATCTGTGAAAATTTCTATTTTGGTTTGTTAACAATGTTGTACATGCCCTTTTTATAAAGTAGGTACGCTTTACTGAAAGACATTTTAATGTCTCATTTTATGAAGTTGGAAAAGTTACAAGCTTTTTACAAGGATTTTTTATCTTGCCAAGATCAAAAATGAATTTGGTGTTTGGTTTTACTCTTTCTATATCCTTTCAATATGGAATTGAATTGAAAAACCATAGATAAATCAAAGGCTTGCCTAGTCTGTCATCCAATCGGGTGATTTTCATTCAAATTATAGTGTATGGGTTTGCAAGCTTCCTGTAACTATCAGAAGTATTAAGGTTTGAAAAAATATATTTTGGTTTTACATGTAACGTTCCTTTATTTATTCATCAAAGAAAAGAATTTGTTCTATCCTTTCACCTAAACCAAGGCAGTGCATCATACACTGTAAATTCAGGACAAGTTATTACCGGGTAAATTGTTATTTCTTAAAGTATGTATTATACATGTACAGTATGCCTTATTTTATATGTGAATTCCATGTACATCTACAGAAACAGTGTAGAAGACCAACAGTGGATGATTAGTATGAATACAATCTATGCATTTATGTGCACATGTATGTATGTTGGATGGAAATTTGGGATCACATACTACCAAATTATACTTCTCTGTGGTTTCAAAATCCTTCGAAACTTGTAATAATCAGTGTTGTAGGAATCATTTGTGATCTAGTTTATTCTTTAATTTATGTACGTAGGAGTGACATTGATGCTATCCTAGATGAGATAGTAAACAAGGAACCGCTAGTCACACCCAATCGCACACCCCAGGTCAGACAACTAATAGAGAGACTCCAAAAGAAGATTGGCTTGAATGACGAACACAAATTCTACCTATTTAAGGTGAGTTGAGAAGGTATTGGGACTAGAGTACAGTATTCTCTTTAGATTGCAGGTTAGGGCTGGGATTTTTATCTGGACATCGTATAACAGGCCCAGATTTAACTTTCCGGTTACAAATAAAAAAAAAAAACGGTTATCCGAACCCCCGCCTCCAAAAAAAGCAAACGTGCACCGGTGTATGCAAGTCTCAATCACGTGTCGGCAGGAAGCCTACACGTACAGTATGTCCCTAGCTCTATGACTGTATACAATGTGTGTATTTGGCATGCACAGTGAAATAGTGCTTCGTCCGTACTGTGGATTGAGGCCGGGCTCGGTACAGATTTTGCGATAAGAAATCTGCTTTTAACATCGCAATCTTTGTCACGAAGCAAGCCTGCCAAGGTGATTAAATCGGATAACAGCGAACTGGAATTGTTTTGAAATTGATAACCGGATATGAAATGACCTGATTTTGCCCAGCACTATTGCAGGTTCAAATCCCAGCTGAAGTGTCACTTTTCTCTGTTCACCTTTTAATGACTTCAAATGCAGTACACGATTTGTGAACATTATTGGTAACATGATTTAGTAGATATGATACAAAACTGAATATTACATCAGTTACAAGATCCATGCTCAGTACTATAAAAACAATTCTAGCATAAAGACACTCACATGAATTGTAGAGAGGTGAATTCAACGCACGTGATGATCAATAAATGAAATCATGTTTGGATGTGTGTTGTATTTGCAGGCCTTACGAGCCCACATCCTTCCGCTTACCAATGTAGCCTTCAATAAGTCTGGTTCCAGTTTTATTACTGGTAGTTATGACAGGACATGTAAGGTCTGGGACACAGCCTCGGGAGAGGAACTACATACATTGGAAGGGCACAGAAACGTTGTCTATGCCATTGCATTCAACAATCCTTACGGGTAAGATCCTAACTGTAACTTGTGGTATCATTTATTGCAATTTGTATTGAACACTTTTAAAATGATAGAATTGACAGGTGAACAAAGAAAAATGGACTGGAGTGGGATTCGAACCAGCGACCTCTGGAATACCATACCAACTGAGTTATCCAGCCCCATGTTGGTTGTTTCCCTAATAGTCAGTTACCTTTGTTCATTTGGCAGTCATAAGCCATGAAACCACTCACATCTGAGAAACAGTACATGGGGGATCACTCAAAGAAGATACAGCTATAATTAATAATTGACTATAAGGGACACCAATGTAGGGCTGGATAGCTCAGTTGATAAAAGCGCCTGTACGGTATTCAGGAGGTGGCTGGTTCAAATCCCGCTCCAGTCAAATTTTGTTTGGTTCACTTTTCAATGACTTAAAAATAACCAAACTGTTTCCCTTCTGGTCATTTGATGTTAATGATTAAAAAGCCGCAAGCAAGTTGAACAGGTAGAGGAATATCAAGTGATATTTAACATGTTACTGCGGTCAATTTTTATCTTTTAGTTCTTAAATTAATTATACTCACTAAGGAAAACAGCATTCATTGCAACATTTGATCTTACCACAGCTTTCTTCTATCCGAATCATAGGCATAGAGCAATACCAAAGCTTCATTGACCATGAATGGTCAGTACTGGTTTCTTGTAACTCACACATATATGTGGACATGCAAATATTCTCTAGCCTGCAAGTGACAACCTGGTGTACAAACAAGTGGACTAGACTCTCTAGTCTAATGTTCTCTCAGCACAGAGCATCATTCATGGTGCAGTGCTTTTTTTCTCCTAGACAGAGGACAACATAGTCAGACATTTTGAGTGATAAATCTGGAAGTTGGTCAATAACTGAAACACAGGGGTTGTGCAATGATGGCTGGATTTTTGTTCATTCAAAGTGAATAAATACAATTGTATACTACATTCTCAGAAAATGATTTTCGGAATTGGATTATGAATGAAATTGAGGTACATGGTACATATGCACAGTTTGATGGCTGAAATGTCCTTTTGTGTGGAGAGTGATTTCTGTAATAGTTCTTTTATTTTATTTAAATTATTGCTTAATTCAATCATTGAATTTGGCTTAAATCATCACTCAGACTCTTTGTTTTGTGATATTCTAACTTATTGGAAATTGTCTATTGACGGTTGAATATGTTACTTGTCCTTTAATTTAATATGTCTCACACAGGGACAAGATAGCAACAGGATCCTTTGATAAAACCTGCAAGCTATGGAGTTCAGAATCAGGAAAGTGCTACCACACTTTCAGAGGACATACTGCAGAAATTGTAAGTTCAACAAACAATTCCAGAATTTGCTGTTGGTCATTATGATTGTTTAATATCATTCAGCCATTCAGCTAGACTAATGGACAACAGTGGTCCTCATTTTATATTCCTTTTCTAGACCAAAGCCTTGCAAGGTAACAGGTTGAACTAAGCAAATGCTCAGTGTAGTTGAAGATACAATTTCAACTTCATTGATTGACAATAGGTCATTGGATTTAGAGTAATATTCCCCGGGTTCAGAGTTCTTAGAGAATGTGGGAAAGTTTACTTCTGAGCTTGATATAGGAATCACACATGCACACAAGCACTGAAATAAAAACTTGTATTATTCTCTATTAACTAAGATTATTGGAGATGTCAATACCATGGGTTGTAACCTTACTCCTGAAACCAGAGCAAACAGAAGGGAGTGTATTATCTGTAGAGTGAGATGGTGATGATAAATTAAGCTCAAAGCATTCACTGTTACCAAACTGGTATTGCCCCTACACAAACACGTTTTTCAGTTTGACCACATTCATTGAAAGTACATTATGGAATACAGAACAGAAAAGTGTGGAGTCATCAGCATTCATGGTGAACTGAAACAAAACATCATTATACTAATCATATAGACCATTCATATAGAGGTGAGCCCTATGGATCACCAGGATTGACAGAGTAGGCTCATGATGGTTGCTCTGAAAGACCATTTTATTATGATTGGAAAGAAAAGCAGAGATAATAAATGACAACATTGTCACCATAACACTACTTTGTCTAATAGGCTACTGTACCAGAACTTTTCAAATGCTTACCATGTGGTCTTGCCTTCTGATGTCTGACATTGTCTGATGCAATATGCCCTTTTCAAATAATCAGTAATAGGAGACAGCAAATCAACAAGGGGAGACTTGTGACTAACCATTGTTAATCTCAAAGAGGGTGCGCTTCACCAGTCTCAGGAAAAGTGTGTCGATTTTGTCTTTGCTTAAATTGTGAATGAATATTCGACGTAAACACATGAGTTCCCCAGAACAAACAAAATGCAGGACCTGTGGAGCTTTTGTTCAAAATTATCTTATATTGAGTTTTATTTGGTTTTATATTTGGCAGGTGTGTGTAGCATTTAACCCTCAGAGTACTATACTAGCAACAGGAAGCATGGATACTACTGCCAAGCTATGGGATATAGAGTCTGGTGATGAAATATCTACATTAGCTGTAAGTTCATTCTTTTTATTCATTAGAATTACAAGACACATCTTACCAAGAGTACACATCCAGACAAATCCAATCAGTACAGGGCCATAATGTTTACTGATTGACATAATCATATTGACTGCTTCCAGTGCTATGGTTAAAACTATGAGGTGATCCCTTGACTTCTGAGCGGTCTATTTTCCCGAAGTGCAGCCGAGAGAAAGTAGAATGCTCAGGGATCACCGCGGATGTCATAGTTTTAATCATAGCATGAGTCAAAGCAGTCAATATTAGTTTTATAACACCCCCTTTTCTGCAGTCACGTTATGAATTTAACGTAATACGTTAGTCAGGTTAGTGCAGTTAGTAGGGTCCAGACTCCTGAGTAACAATACACAGGCGTGTAAACTGAAAAGGATGGCAGACTACTTTTATCAATGGTGGCCTATAGATTGCTAGACACAGCCCCCCCAAGATCCGTGCCTGATTTGAACTTATTACTCCAGTTGTCAGTAGGCCAGCTGGTAAATTTGAATAATTATATAGAAGTGGGTACTGCATGTTAGTGCTGTGCATTTGTAGAGCTTTGAAAACCGGAAAACGCTTTGAAAAAATTATCGGTTGCCCGAGCTCCGATTTATGAAAATAAATGACAGCGCTATATTGCGCACGGGTTGATAATGTGCACGATCAATGAATGCATAGCGCTGTATGTAGGACTGTAAAACATGCTAACGATTGTTGCGGCGACGTATACATAAGTTTCTGGTCTCGATCTTCGTGCGTGTTAGGAATCTTGCAATGATTCGTTCATAACTTTCTCAGTGTGACATGTCACATTTCTTACCGCAAAATCTGCATTGAAGCCAGTCGAAACCCACGGTACCGAGCGTGACTTGACTGCACCAAATACACACGTTGTATACACGACATGTAGGCTTGCACTTCCGGCCGGATTGCAAATTCGCGACTGTGTACTTCGCTGGTGCACTTCATATGCTTTGAAAGGTGCGGCGTGGATACCAATCGTGGAATTTTCTGGATGCAATGCTGGCTGCCTGGCCCAGGCCATGTGGCGTGAATGCGGTGTGCATGCGGTGTGCATGATGCATCCTACGCGATATGTTTACGTCTTCTTTCGTGAGATCGTCGCGTTCAGAAGGCTGTTCACAATATTTTTTTAATCAAGTTTGCGAAAACTTTGTTTCTGCTTGGCAAAATGGACCAAAAACTACTGAAATTCAAGTATGTATTATACAGTCTACACTTTAGGGAATATTTATTCATTGGGCAAACGTCAGTCTACTTTTTAAAATGTTGGTTTTGTTATACCGTTTTTGAAATTTTGAAACTGGATGGCTAAATCTAAAGCAGAAGCCCGGAAATCTGTTTTTAATGCACAGCACTACCTTATGTTATGATATGGATGTGATTGCATCAAAGGACCGGCAGATTCCTATCAGTCCTTTGAGACATACTTGCTTGTTGTACATGGGCTGTCTTTCTCCTGGTGCTTTTTTGGATAGACGAAGACATGTTTCATGAAAATATGGCCACATATATTGACATGGTTTGCATTTGGATAACCTACAACCTGACCACATTTGTGTGAGCTGTGCATGTGTACAGTCTGCACATGAATATATGCACAGAATACATGTGTTTCTGATCCATATTGGGGATCATAAAGCACTCAGAGTGCATCATACCGGATATGGTTGGCTCTGATTTCATGGTCTCATTCCATCTACCATTTACACTGTCAACATTGCTGGGTTGATACAGCAATTGTAGCATTCAGCATCTCTGGGGTTAATATCCCCCTTAGTGGGATTCTCTATCCTAATGATCCAGCTTCCGTTTACACTTGCTGTTGATTTACATTCAATCTGCCTTTTGGGCCATTTATCCACTTTTTGAAAAAGGGTCTAGCTCCTGAATTTTGCCAACTGTAAATGCAGTTTGGGAGTAAATGTAGCACAATGTATCTGCATTGATCATTGATACTGTCTGGGTTAGATAACTGGAAACAGCTTTTACTCTGAGCTAGTGATGTACTAATCATGAATAATTACATTTTACAAAACTCTTTTTGGGGAGAATGTCACAGAGCGTAAAGGTAGTATCATACTTTGGTTAGCATACCGAAACACAAATTTTCACAGATTTACCTATTACTTACAGGGTATAAAGTTGGTGATAGTAGAAACATACCGTTAATTTCTGCCTGAAATGCTGTATTAAACCAGAAAAGAGTAACACCAGTGAACAAAATTATTTTTGATCTTTTAAATATCAAAAATGAAAGAGAAAAGACTTAAGAAATACTGTGGCCGTTTTTCACTGTTTTCTCAAAAAGAGGGCACCGTATGGGACTGAAATTTTCACAGATGACTGTTACTGTCTCTTGCTTGATATTTTTGCCCATGAATCTGTATTTCTTTGACAAAAACCAAAGTATGATAATTACCTTTAAAGAGGGTGTTCAACACTCAAGAAACCTCGCTTTATTTGTTAGAACTATAATCCTGAAATTACTTGACATGAGAAAAAATGGGGGCAGGAAACAAATCTGTGTGATTTTGTGTCGTAAGATATGGGAGCCGTTTGTTTAAAAGAAGAAAAGTCTCCCATATGTTACGTCATGAAATCACACAGATTTGTCTGCTGCCCCCATTGACCAAATTCAGGGAATTTGAATTTTGGAGACCTTGTGGGTTGTAGAGAAAAATCATCAAAAAAGACTCTCTTTCTGTGTTCACTGTGAGATAAATATTTTTTCTCATGTCAAGTAATTTAAGGATAATAGTTCTAACAAATAAAGCGAGGTTTATTGAGTGTTGAACATCCTCTTTAAATAATGCACGAAATCCACTTCTGTGACAAAAAAATAAAATATGCTCCATTGATTGTAATTGATCAGAGTTTAATAATTTCTTGTCTTGCCTTGATGTTCAGGGCCATTCAGCTGAAATAATTTCCCTGTCCTTCAATACAACTGGAGATAGAATCATCACTGGATCCTTTGACCACACAGTATCTGTATGGGATGTTCATTCTGGCAGGTAAGTTATACACTGATTGTACTTTGACTTGCTCACATTCCATGCCTTTGTCAAATTCAAAACTACTGTTGCGGCTTTGATGCAGAAATGATACTGATTGCAGATTGTTGTGCAAAGTTGATCCATTTGTTGTGGATTAAGAATGAATGTATTATCAAATCTGTCATTTATCAACTGATAAAAGACAGATAAGCAGATAAAAAGGCAAAATTGCAAAAGTTTGCTAAGTACATTTTTATAGTTCTTAAAATACATATACTGGCTTACAGATGAACTCAAAATGTCATGAATATTTCAACCAAATGTTTACGTAGTTATCATGGCATTACTTCCTGACTTAGAAGTGGACCCATCGTGGTTGTTTCAATTTGCACATAAAAGTAATAGTGTAAAAATGATTCAGTTTTTGGTCTACTTGATATGCAGCGAGGATACAATAATGTATTTAGCCATTGCATTTTTCTTTCTTAACCTTGAAGGCGTATCCACACACTGATTGGGCATCGTGGGGAGATAAGCTCAGCCCAATTCAACTATGATTGCTCATTAATCATCACTGGTTCCATGGATAAATCCTGTAAGATATGGGATGCAAGTAATGGTAAATGCATTGGTACTCTGCGTGGTCATGAAGATGAGATTCTGGATGTTGTGTTTGATTATACAGGCCAGTATATTGCATCTGCCTCAGCTGATAGTGAGTACATTCTTTCAACTTTTTCAGAACACCACTGTAACACATTCTTGTTATAATATATTCTTTTCTAATATTTTTTGTTTTAAATTCCAAGTATTGTTGACGACCTTTAATCTTAACAAGAATATTAAACACTTTTGGGTTTGAAATAAAGTATTGAGTCTGGTATTATAGACCTTAGCCAAGCTGGCTGATGGGATTTTTCACTTCATTCATTCACAAATCTGCCCTATCTGACATTTTTTTTCATCCCTCCAAGACAACAAATGTGCAGGTTTATGCATGTACTTTCTTGCCACACATTCTTTAATTCCATTAGCACAAAACAATAAGATTACCTCAAACCTTCAGGCTTATAACAGTGCCTGAAAAACCCCCGGTCACCATATAACATCAAATTAAGATGAAAGGCCTCAGAACAAATGTGAGATTACGTATCTTGCTTGTTGGCTAAGCATAGCCCTAAAAACACTATGTACACAACCAAATGACAACAAGACAATCCACCGCAATTAAATGTGTGATGAATTATGTTCATGCATTTTTAAACATCATTTATAATAGTGATAAATATAATAAAAATATCTACTTACAGCGCATAATAATCGAAAGATTTTCTATGCGCTTTGCATATTATTATTCCTGGTCATTGGGCCATAATTTACATTCCTGAATTCCAAAGGATGCAAGCACCGCTAGCTCATGGCTGGGTTCGAACCCACAATCTGTAGATTAACCACAAGACCTTGCTCTGCCAGCAGAGAGCAGGTTGACTTGTTTATGCTGCAAAGACACAGCCCTACACAGCAGCCATACAGTCACAATAGTTTCATACATACAGTATGATGACCCTAGGCATCATGTGGTGTGATCATTTACCATGTTATATGATCCCTGTAGCCATGGGAGCAGAGTTTTGTCCCCTGCAAATCATTGGTCTGGACACTTTTGCAAGTAAATATCAGTTGCTGAGAAGTTGTTGAGAAGTTGTTGAGAAGTCATCTTTCACCAACAAGAAACAAGATGGAGAACATTTTACTCTTGGCGAAGAACAAGTTCCCATATTGACTTAAATACATTCATTCTATACAATGTACAGTTAATATACATATACATGTACATGTATACTAACTGTTTTTACAAGTTACCTACAGTAGGTCTGCAAGGATGGATATAGATCACATGATGAAGCTGTCTCATTATCACAGACTAGTGGCTTGTTTACATCCTGTAGATTATCAATGAAACTTATCTTTGTATTTATGCTGCAGGTACTGCTCGAGTTTATAATGCTGTAACCCATACCTGTATAGCCAAACTAGAAGGTCATGAGGGTGAGATTTCAAAGGTAAGGTAAACTCTAAACAAGCTAGAAATAGATGAACACTGGTCTGAGCAAAACTCTTAATAAAATCTCAAATGTAGTATTATTTTCATTTTCTTTCCTTCTTTCTCATGTAACGTAAAAATTTAATTTAAAATAAAAAATACAAACCAAGCTGAAACAAAAAAGGACAAAAAAAGAATTAACTCTTCACTTCTGAAGCCATAAGATTGTATTTTTATCCACACTTGTATGCCCTATTGAGATGAACTGAGGCATTAAAGTGGTGCCACCCACTGGAGTCTTGACCTTCTGAGTTTTGACTGTCTACCACTGATGTCTATACAGTAAATTGGTTGAGTTGGTCTGTGTGTGAAGCCAGTTAATGGGCTGATGGCCATATTGGAGTATTAAGAATATTGTAACTGCATGTGCTATGTACACCGGGTTGCAATATTACGCACAGCAAATGGAACATATAACTGAAAACGACAAACCATTTTGATAAGTATAATCATGGTGTAACCAAAACGTAAAGTTTTCAACACTTCCCTTTAAAAGTTTTACATGTACATTATATTGTTTTTACATTTTCAGACAATATTCACCCCACTTTGCGCCGTCACCCCTTTTTGTGCTGAAAATGGCACACATTTGCACTATAGGGACTTTGTTTTGACCAAGTTTGGCTAAAAGCCAAAAATACAAGGAATCGGACGTTGAGGGCGTCTTACCAATTTTCGTTTGCAGTCTGGAAAAGACTCGCGGCGTGCATTTTGCTGGACAAGTCATCCAACGCAGGGCTCCCCAAATGCTTTGAAATGAAATATTTTGAGGGTATACACGAAATTAATGAGCTGGCAAACAGAATTGGGCATACAGGTGTATCTGCAAGCCTTGTAATGAAGATGCACATACCGTAAAGTTTGAATTTGCTAGCAATAAAGAAAGCTTAACATTTTCAAAAATTCATAAAAAATTCAATCAAGATGCCGTTGTGCCGTCGTTTCACATTTAGCATCCCGGGCACACATACTTTATACCCACTAATTTTCATGACGATCGGCCAATGTCTTCATGACGATCAGCCTATCAGCTTATGTGTTTCAAAAATCTCATTTTGATGACGTTATGATGACGTCACAATATTTTGCTCCCACAATGTTGATCTCTGTTGCACATTTAAGAGTTACAAAAGGAATTTCAAAGATACCTTCTTTCGTTCACTAGTTATCGTTAAAAGAACTTTTATGACCCAAAAATTCAATAAAGCATAAAAAATTGGAGGATGACGTCATGATGACGTCATTGCAATTTTTCAATATAACACTTTCCGACTTAGACACATACCAAGTTTCCACTCAATCGAACCCAGGGTTCGTTCAAAATGTTCATGTTAAGTTTGGCCATTTATGGCAATGTCACGTAGTGCTGTGCATTTTCGGAGCTTTTGAAAACCGGAAAACGCTTTGAAAAATAAGCGGTTGCCCGAGCTCCGATTCATAAAAATGAATGATAGCGCTATATTAGGCACGTGTCGATAATGTGCAAGATCAAATGATGCATAGCGCTGTATGTAGGAGTGTGTAAAACATGCTACAACGATCATTGCGCCGACGTATACATTCAGTTTCTGGTCTCGATCTACGTGCGTGTTTGGGAATCTTGCAATGATTTGGTGCCGGCAACCTTACAGAATATTCAGTCAGAATCTTTCATAACTTGCTCAGCGTGACATGTCACATTTCTTACCGAAAAATCTGCATTGAAGCAGGCCGAAATCCACGGTACCGAGCGCAACTTGAATGCATGCACCAAATACACACGTTGTACGTACGACATGTAGGCTTGCACTTCCGGCCTGATTGCGAATTGGCGACTGTGTACTGGTGTACAACGTATGCTTTGAATGGTGCGGCGCACATTACACATCGTGGAATTTTCTGGATGCAATGCTGCTGCTGCATGGTCCGGGCCATGCGGCCACGTGGTGGGCATGCGGTGTTCATGATGCATCGTACGCGATATGTTTACGTCTTCTTTCGAGCGATCTTCGCGTTCGGAAGGCTGTTCGCAATATTTGTTAAATCAAGTTTGCGAAAAGTTTGTTTCTGCTTGGCAAAATGGACCCAAAACGACTGAAATTCAAGTATGTATTATACAGTATACACTTTTGGGGTTGTTTATTTATTGGGCAAACGTCAGTCTACTTTGTAAAATGTTGGTTTCGTATTCCGTTTTTGAAATTTTGAAACCGGATGGCAAGATTTTAAGCGGGAGCCCGTGAATCCGTTTTTGATGCACAGCACTAATGTCACGTGACCCATGATGACGTCATGATGACGAAAATGGGGTTCATTGACCCTGCTCACGACCAGGGTTAAGGATGGCAATCTCGGGGTTAACAGCCTAAACCCGGGGTTAGTATTGTAGTGAGAAACTGAGCAGGGTTACCATCCCGGGGTTAAGGCGGACAACACATTGCGTAATGATGTGTCCCTTTTTTTGCTCATGTTCATGCTACATGCATGCGCTACACGCTTGCGTAACCCACAGTGCAGGGTCGCCGTCGATGCTACTTGTGAAAATAAAAACAGACAGCCATCCCATTGCAAGTAACCGCTGCCCGGTGAACACGTTTCACCGAGTCCTGGGTCTCCAAGGCCAAGGCCGAGTCACGAGCATTCGAGACCGAGGCCAAGGCCACAGTGTCCGAGGCCAAGGCCGGTTGTTTAGTGCACACACAATACGTGACATTTTTTTTACTCGGAAATCATCAGATTTTCATATACCCCGGCAAACTTATTGCTCCAACCCCAAAACTTTGTTTGTGCTGCATACAGTCTAGATCAACGATTCGTGTTTGAATTTTGAGTCCAGACTCAACACGCGCATGGCAGCGCGGTATGTCTGATCCATGCAGATTAATGGGTATCACGTAGGGTCTGCTGTTAACGTGACCTATACAGGGTGAAGATTCAACTGCGAAAACCTAAAATAAGTGTTGGGAAATTTGAGTCCAAACTGGTGGCCTTGAACCGGCCTCGGCCCATTTTCCGAGGCCAGTAGGTGCCGAGGCCAAGGCCAAGACCGAGTCATCATACAGCAAGGCGGAGGTCGAGGCCAAGGCCATCCAAAACCAGCCTCGAGATTTCTAAAGTTTGCCTAAAATGAACATAAACATGCAGACTGTGTGAAAATGAACAATTTGCATATTGAAACAACTTGAATTGAATTTCCATGCTACTATTAAAGAAAAATAAAACTGTTCCCTAACTCACAGAATTGGGCATTAATGTTAAGAAATTTGCGAAGATTTGTGGGGAAAATGTAAAATTATTAAAATATTGTCTTTAATGAGCAATACACCAATCCAGTAGGTTATGCCCACCATAGCAACGGCCATGCAATGGTGCACATGTGCACCCACACAACGTGTCACAATCGCCCTTATGCAACTCGTTGCACTCGTTTTGGAAAAAGACCAAAAATGTACATTTCCTCTCAGCCAGGGCATTGAGAGTCAGAAATACAAGGAAAATATAAACACCGCTTGACCATAGTTAAGAATAAAACTCAGGTTTGTAAAAGAATTGCCTTGAACGCATGTCTCAAAATTAAACTCAACGAAAAGTGTGTAGTAAAGAATACAAAATTTGAACGTTATGTTAAACAAAATGGCAGCAATTTGTTGGACCTTAAATAATGCATTTTGGTTGGTCAATTTGTCAAGGGGCGTGGCCCACTGGATTGGTTTATTGTTGTTTTTCTTAATTATTTGTGTCCCAACTGAATTTTTATTGAGCACTTGGAATTATAACATAATGTGCAGAAATTACACCCATATCCAACTCAAGTAAACAAAAAAAATCAACTGACATAAATGTAGATGTGCATTAGTGCATTTGTTTTATGTTTAGGTCAGGTTTACCTTGCATGCAAGAATGGTACGATAGTATACGACGAAGTTAGGGCTTACACTTAAAAAGGTTACAAAATTGTGCAGCTCAAAAAAGAACCCCCAAAAGTGTGGTATGTACATGTTCATGCATAGTGCTCTGCTTCAATTGAACAAGAGTGTATTATACAATTTGTGGATGTGACAAGACTGACCTGTAGCTCTAAGGTATAGTGCTGCATACTTTGCTGTGTTGTTTCTAGAATGCTCATGATGAAAGTGACCTTTGGAAACATTGGCTTAACAATTTTTAGGAAACTACAAATTATGGTTGATGTTTTGATATGAATGCTTAATAGTTTTTTCTTCTTTTCATTTGTGCAGATAACATTTAACCCACAAGGTAGCAAACTTTTGACAGCAAGTTCTGATAAGACTGCCAGGTTGTGGGATCCATTAACAGGCAAGTGTCTGCAGGTGCTAGAGGGACATACAGATGAGATATTTAGCTGTGCATTCAACTATGAAGGCAGTATCATCATAACAGGTTAGTTATTGTATATTCACAATGGTACATGTCAAATATTGGCCACATGGTGTAATAGGAATCTATAGCTAGATGCAAAGGAGAAGACATGATGTAGGCCAATACGTGCAAAGTGATTTCAGGTGGAACTTGCTATATGAAAATGACAGGGTTTGAAGCATTTGAAACAAATTTATGTAAGATTCAGAAGTGTTTGGACATAATTTATGGCCTATACAGGGTGTCCCAGAAAAAAACAAAGCAAAGATTTATCAATATTAAAATCATAATTAGATTTCACTGTTGAATAATAAATGGCACACGTCTGAAGAGCTTAGTTCCTCTGACATCTTTCGTTTCATACCTTTCATGTGGTACATACTTCACGCATGAATGAATAAAGAAAATATGAAGCAACGCTATCAAAAAGTACTTTTGTGATGAGCTTGGGTTTGCTGAGTGATATGTGTGGTTTATGGGATTAACATTTAATGCATGAATGAATAGAAATTGTTTTCATTATTGTAGCATTGCAACTTTCCCTGGTACTTCAGGGCTTGAAGTACCAGACAGCAGGTCTAGTAACTGAAGCATTTTACTAGACCTGAACTTTGTTCACTAGACCTGTGGCATTCATGTACATAGAAAAACTGTAATTGTATGCAATATTGTGTCAAAAATCATCAATTTACAATGTAGGAACCACTTTATTTGTGCAAGGAAACCAAAATCACTAGACACCCGGACTAGTGCAGTACACACTTAACTGGACCGACACTGAAATCACTAGACAGCCGGACTAGCTGCAGTACACACTTTACTTGACCGACACTGAAATCACTAGACAGCCAGACTAGTGCAGTACACACTTTACTAGACCGACACTGAAATCACTAGACAGCCAGACTAGTGCAGTACACACTTTACTAGACCGACACTGAAATCACTAGACAGCCAGACTAGTGCAGTACACACTTTACTAGACCGACACTGAAATCACTAGACAGCCGGACTAGCTGCAGTACACACTTTACTTGACCGACACTGAAATCACTAGACAGCCGGACTAGTGCAATACACACTTTACTAGACCAACACTGAAATCACTAGACAGCCGGACTAGTGCAGAACACACTTAACTAGACCAACACTGAAATCACTAGACAGCCGGACTAGTGCAATACACACTTTACTAGACCAACACTGAAATCACTGGACACGGTCCACGGTCTAGTGGATATTTCGAGCCCTGTACTTATGTGGTGTGTTTTTGTTTAAAGGGACCACGATATAGGATTTAAATTGCATTATTCCTGCTTAAAACAATAAAGTACTATATCTACAATAATATTTTGTGTCTCGAGCTAATTATTTGATGGATTAAATATGAGAAAAAAAATGTTGAAAATGTTTGTCCAAGCTACTACGCCCCTTGAGTGGGACCCTCATTAACATAAATCTTCCCGAATGTGTGACGTAAATCGAGGAAGCTGCAGCCGCCCGCGCGCGTGCCGGCGCCCCATTCACCGGCCGGTCACATTGTATAAATGCATGTCCATGAAGCCTAAAATCGTTCATCAAAATACTTTTCGAGAAAAAAGGCTTCAAAGATTTTACACACACCGCGTGTCGTAGTGCTGACTGACGGTTTTACATTGGTCTGTGTGCGAGACGGATCACAATAGCAGCAAGTTAAGATGGACCGTGCAAGTTAAGATGTTTTCTAGACCTTCGATAAATTTCCGTTCCTCGATCTACATCACGAACAGCGCCCTCAATTTGAGTCGCGGCAAATTCCCAAAAGGGGGAGGCAATTTTTGGGCGGCAAAAAATCAAATGAAAAGTTCACTTGCACCAGTTTGGCTTTTAATTCACATTTAATACATGTAAATGAATTTATTTATGAAATAAAATGCGATACGCCCAGTTCACGCAGCTTGTTTCCTTTAAAATGACTGTCACAGGTGTTGGCTACTTATTCTTCAGGCCAAATGGTGATAGCAACAAGTCCAACAAGTCCAAATCCATGATATGCTCTAGCACACTCAGTAAGAGAAAGAGAGAGGGGGAGGGTCAAAATGTCCTCTTGACCCTTATCCCATCCACCCAACAAGGTCATACCCTATCTTAACTCCCCTGCACTATGTACCATAACCCCATCCTGACTCACAGGATAATACAATGCAACAACAATATTAAATGCAATTTCTGTTCACTCATGCATACAATTTTGATTTATTAAACCAACCATAAACTTCACTCAGCAAACCCAAAGTGGTCGCCCTCAATTCAGTAAGCTCCAAGCATGAATTATTTCTGGACATTTTGTGTTATATGAAGGTTGAGTGTATGAGTTTCCATACATATCAACCTTTCCCCGAGAATCATTTTTAAAAATGATTTAGCAGCCATTTCAAAAGTGTGAAGTTTTTTTTAGACATCCCGTAATGGTCGTCCGTTATAGTGATTTAGCCCTAACAGCCCCTAAACCCCTCAAACTCCAACAGGTAGTTCTGTTGAGTTTTATGGCACCAAACAGTAAGAACATGTTGTTGGACTTTTTGAGTGAGTACTAAAGGTCCAGGAGTACACTGTTTCATTCTGACAGGTTCGGGGAAGTAAGGCATGAGACCTGTAGAAACATGTGTTGGAGTTACTACCATTACTGCGGTGTCCCCACCTGCCTTTTTTATTGAGAACAAAGCAATTTATGCTCTGCTGCACTATTACTGTGTGAGAAACACCCCAGAGCCAACTACATAAATCCCTTGTCAGATTCACATATTTGTGTCACTTGCGAGTAGAAAGGCACGGTGGCATTTTGTTTGGTTTTGAACAGTTTTGTCTACAGTTACACACCAAGGCATGAGGCATAGACACATCCATACCAATTCAATCACACTCCAACAGCTGGAGCCTGTTGAAGTTTGTCAGGTTCAGTACCAATCACTACCAAACCTGTGATCAACTGTTGAAGTTTGTTTGGTTCAGCATGCTTTTGTTCTAGTACAAGGGCCTAGCAGTTAGGGTTTAATTAAAGAACCATATTGGGTATGTAATTGTACAAGAAAATCGGGAGCCAGGGTTGATGTTTGGTACAGCCAAATTTTCGGTATAGCAGTGGCGTTCCACTGTAATGGGAGACTTTTGACTAACCATTGTTAATCACAAGAGGGCGCGCTTCACCAGGCTCGGGAAAAGTGTCTTGATTTTGTTATCATTGCTTTTGTGCATGATTATTCATCGTAAACACAACAGGCGTAAATAATCGCAATGAAAATGCCTGGTACATACTGTGCAGTGTCCGGTTGTGGTGACAGAGGAGGACATGAGTTCCCCAAGAACAAACAAATGCAGAATTTGTGGAGATTGGCCACTAAAAGGGCGAATTACAAATGATCACGGTGGTCCACGGCAAACAGCATTCAGTTTTGTGCACAGAGTTTTTACTTTGCAAGCGAAGCCTATCACATTATTCCTCGCCAAACATCAGAATTTCACCTAACTTTGTGTTTTCGGGCATTGAAATCGTGGTGGGCGGCTGTTGTGAATATAAAAATTAATTGTAAATGGCCTGAATTTAATGTTCACAGTATTTTCCTGCGTCTTCCGGTGAGTTTTTGGAAAACCGCCGTACTTACAGCGTGTAAAAAAGTTTTAAGGAGCCTGGTAGTTTGCTGCCCTCTATCGACAGCCCTCTCCAAAAGTCTCCCATTGGAATATTTAAGCAAGTAATTACTCTGTCAAATTTTCATCTGATTACTACCGTCAACTTCTGCATACAATATGGACAAAAATTAAGAGACGAATCTTCCAAGATATTTTCCAGATACATGTACTTTTATGGCACAACGTTTAGAGGAATTAGTTGCATGAATCTGGTGCATGAAAATGGCCCAGTCTTACTAGAAGCCTCAGTTTGATGTACATTATAGCTTAAAGACACTTCATGAATATGTGATTTATAATTGTGGCAATTATGTGACTGCTTTCTGGAATTAATTAAACATTGTATATCTATCAGTTATCCTCAAAGTCTAAAACTTCAAAGGTGTTGGTAGCTGCACTTTGAAGACTGACTACAAGTACCGGTAAATATTTACTGGATGAGCTTTTGTTACAGTTTTCAGTTGGAGGTGATAATCTAAGAACCATACAAGATGCAAAATGTTCCATATGAATGATTGGAACATAAAGCCCTACTATTGGCACAAGAAATTACTATGGAATACATATGAATTGATTACCTGATTACAGCTAATTTATTATACATTACTCAATTCCTACATTTTTCAGTTCTTACTAGGAATTAATCAGAATTGTTACTGCAGTAATCAGGTAATGGTAATGATCAGTTCAATGCTGTTCAACCCATTAAGCTACGGCAATGGACCCCTATAGGCAAGGGGCCTACTAAACTAAACATAATACTCCATGTTTGCCCATGGGTTTATCATGCACTGTGCAGTAAGGCAATGGAAAGGTACACATCAAGCTATATCTTGCCTTGGAAAATCTTGCACTGGGAGAGAAATTGATCAATTTGGTACCAAAATGTGCCTGGAGGATTCGGGAACAAGTTATATTGCCTCAGCTTAACATGGACAGTACGAACAAAAAGTCAATTGTAGAGGGTTGGATTCTGCCACCCAAGCTGGGTCTTTTATGGTTAAAACCCCTAACCTATCTCCCAAGTTATACACTTGCATGTAAAACACATTTTGTCATCAAGAAGATGACATCATTAACTGCCTGCCATTTGTCAGTGATATAGAAGCATGATCTGTGAACATTCAAATTGTCACAAACTGAATGTACATAAACAAACACGGAATAGATTACAGTATTTGCTTGATAAAAATAAGATTTATGCATATACTGGGAGAGGAAAGAGCAAAGTAGGCCTATTATTGTCAGGAAATATGGATGCTTGACTACCATGAGTTTATTGTGAGCAGTTCATGAGAATTGCTTGATATGTTATACACATGTCATTAATATCAGTGGTTATAAAGCCGATATTGAGATGACATTTGAGAGGGTAGCATAGGGATTCAGGATGGAATAAAACCATGGATCTTATTGTTATGGATATTGAACTATATCAAGTCATATCTTGGATAGACAGGATATGAAGTACAGATCCTGTTGCATTAATACCTGTCAGCCTGTAGGACAGTATCATGGGGTTAGGTGTAAGATGTTGTTATTACAGCTATCAGATGTATACACTCTGTATTTCATACATGTATTTTTAGGCAAAGTAAGGCTAGAACGGCTAGGGTTATTTACAGATAAGGATGATTGATCCTTCTTGAAATGAGGTTTTATTCAGTTCATACTTTTATTCCTATAAATAATTGTCCAGTTTCTGTGATGTAGAAACTTTGGGATATCTGTATTGGTGAAGATTCAAATTATTACATGTACATGATAGTTTGATAGTGTGGCTGCTTGCCTTGTTTTGTTGTGGACCAAATGATGTTTCAATAACATCAACAACAGTCATCAAATATATATAATATATTCAAACAAGGACATTAGAATGAATGTGCTATTTTTAAGACAGACCTGACTTATGTAATACCTACATTTTTTTCATTGAGTATTTACCATGTTTTATCTTGCAGATTTTAATCTACATATTCATATCCATTTTACTTTGACAGGAAGTAAAGATAACACATGTCGTATTTGGCGATGAGCTTGATCCAGTCGTCTTTCATCACAAGTTCACACAATTCGGCTTGGAAATATTGCATCAATGCTTCTTTTCTCTGAACTGTACTGGGAATATGCACCTGTTTGTCTGAGGTTTGTATGATATTGTGTGGATTGGAATAAAGTCTTTTCTTGAGAAGGCAATTATGTGAAATGCCATAAATTTGTGAAGTGTAGGAATCTAGAAAGGACATCTGTGCTCACAGTGGCTAGGCTTTAATGTACAGTGTACCTGCAAGATTATCAATGTAGTTTCTTGTTTTCTTTTTTACACGACCAGTATTGTAATGAATGTAATAGGAATTAAAATGATAATTGGTGCTCTCATTCACACACTGTTTGCCTTAAGATCATTTCAAAGGATTGTATAGTACTAAACAACAGCCGTGTTCTGTTAAAAGTCCATTTGATTGAATTGCTTTTTAGGGTTGGCTTGGGTAGATTATCACTTTTAAATCAAAGTAGAGCTTTTAAGCTTTTAGTGCATGTATGAGCATGTTTAAAAACATGCTCATACATGCACTCTTCTTGTTGCAGTGTGAGATGTCACAGATGAATAAGAAAAAAGAAGTTTTCTTCATTCTTCAAGTTATTAAACGTTTGATAATATCTACTACTTTGCTAGTTCTTTCTGAGTGTTATGATAAAATGACAGCATACTAAATCAAAAATACATATAAATTTGACATCATTTACCCTGGGTGGCTTCAACAGACCTAGACTTGTGGCCAAGTCTTTCTTAGTCCGCGCGGTGATTGTCTCTTTTTTTTTCCCGCAACTCTCGCGAAACCGTGCGAGACTCATGGCTACGGCGAGAGTTCAGCTCTCGGCCCGGGACCGCTCAAAAAGAAAGACTTGGGAAACCTGTTTTCACTTTGTACACGGCCTATGGGCTCTTTAGCCGAAATCGTACGGACGCGTCTGATTGGCCAATCTTTATTAAATATATGAATATTCATTATGTAGGCCTACGCTACATCCTGCACGTGTACACAGGGCTGATTCACGTTGAATACACAACCACAGCCGTCGCACGTATCTAGCTATATAGCTGCAGTATGACCTTGATAATGAGACTTTTAACTCTTGGGTTGTGAAATATTTTGTGCATGTTTGTTTTTATCTTCTTTGTGCATAATAGGAATATCTTTTAAGTCCGTCTTACTAACTGTAGCTATAGTGTAGACCTACGTACATCAGGTACATGTTAACCTACACACTTGCTAAAAAAAATTATTGACATTTACCGTAGGTATTATTCATTTTTATATAACACCTTAGTAGATCCTTGTCATTTGATTGGAGGATTGTATGTCACGTGATATGTGATAAATAGACCAATTCATGGCTTACGTCACAACCGTTGAAATTTGTACCATCCACCGTGCATTTTTGGTGCCATCCGATTTGTACCATTGCACGCCAGGGACTCTAATACGTGATTGGTCAAGCGGCGTTCCATTTATTTGTCACTGCGTGCGCGCGTACGCGTTGGTGTGCAACGCGCGTTACTGTAATAAGAGCAATATAGTTTGCCAAGATTTTAAGCTTTTTTTGTCTCGCTAACTCTTAAAATGTTATCCTCCAATCAAAATCAAATGACAAAGATCTACTTAGATGTTATATAAAACAAATAATGAATGTTTCACATTCGTAGAATGGAAAAAATAATTTAATTCGGTGACAGATGGACTGTTCCATTCCACTCGGCTTCGCCTCGTTAAATTATTTTTACCATTCCACTCATAAACATTCATTATTTGTATACCATGAACTAATGCACGTATGTTAAACTTATAGATTCAGTTCCAGCTTAATACAAAATTATTTATTAAATCATTCAACTTATGAAGTAATTGAACAAAAACCATAATTTGAAAATGCTGTCCAATGTAAGTAGTAAGTACACCACTGCTGCCTTATTTGAAATTGTATACACCCTAAAATAAAATGGACTCGTCTTAACGGCCTTCTCTACGGCAACCGTAATGCAAAGCACGCCCCTACGTGAATAAATGAATATGTGTCTAAAACAGGTTTCCCAAATCTTTCTTTTTGAGCGGTCCTGGGCTGAGAGCTGAACTCTCGCCGTAGCCATGAGTCTCGCGCGGTTTTGGGGGGGGGGGAAAAAGAGACAATCACCGCGCGGACTAAGAAAGACTTGGCCCCAAGTCTACAACAGACCCTGCTATGCTACTCCAGTAGTTTTTGCCAGAGCTGACTAATGGACCATTCTGGCCTGTCAATCAAACTGTGCGCATTGACCAATTGGAGGACGCCTTTTAATCAGTTGACCACAAAAGCCTCGGTCAAACTCGGTCACATGCTTGTATGTAAAACACACACGTGGGCGGGGCTAAAAAGCAAAGCAGGAATGGTCCATTGCGTGAACCCCCAAAATACAACAGACCTACATATGGCAAAAAGCTGAACATGTGCATCTTCAGTAATTTGCAAGATGTGTTCATGTCAAAAATATAGACCGATCCGATTGGCATGACCATGGAGGTAAGATTACTGCGGTAGCCCCACCTGCCTTTTGTCCGGCAACGAAAAGAATGTATGCTCCGCCACTTTCTATATTGCAGGATGTATGTCCCCTAATCATGGGACGTACACCTTGCAATTAAAGAGTTCGGTGGAGCGTAAACTATTTTTTTCCGGACAAAAGGCAGGCGGAGACACGGCAGTAATGGCTGACAGTATATCGTGCCATTGGATCATTGTGTAGAATTCTTTCCCCATTCTTTGCATAAAGAAGCAAATTACATGTATTAGGATTGAACAATTTTGTAATGTTTGTTCTTCATGTATAAATGTAGATACTTAATAGAATTTTTTTTTTTTTTTTTTTTTTTTTTGTGAGTTTTTATAGGCTTTTTCACTCTACGAAAGATCTTGATGTTGACCCGTGAAAGCGACTAACCTTTTCACACTGAAAGATGTAAACATATCATGGATGCTTGTTTAGTGTTTGACCCATGTTGAAACTAACCCTGCTTGAGACTGGTTACGAGTGTTTTGACGCGTGTTGAGAGTTATGGTATGAACATTTTGAAGCACATTTTGTGCTGTTTAGTGACCTGTGCTGACATTTGGAAGAGGTTTACTCAGAGTGAACCCGTAATCCACCCTGTTGACATGTTTTAAAGGTACTGTAGTGTGAAAAGGCCTAATGATGCTTAGAGATAATGGACAACAGCAAATGTAACTTGTGTTGATAACTGATAATCCTGTCTACTACTTAATCAACTATACAAAGACCATTCTACATGTAGCAGTACTCCCATGAAGACCAACATTGTTTTGGACATTTAGTCTTTTTACTATAGACTCTTCATATTTGAATGCAGGAGAGATACTATGTTAATGTGTAAGATTAAATCCTGCAGTGCTGTAAAACATGGCAATACGTTAAGTCTGTACAAAGCATACAGCCAGTTTATACTAGAGGTCAATGTAGTCCAATGGGATGTCCATTCTTTGCCAAATACTACAGTAATAAGATATATGAGTAGTGTGTACATATGCTGACTACTAATGGCTCTTGTATTACATTATTATACAATGAATATAAACATCCTGATCGTTGTGTCCATCCTGAGACCAATGCAATTCATATCAGTGTAGCATACATATGTAAAAGCACACTATGTTTCACATAGCCTTATGTTCAGATGCAGTACTTCAGAGACCGAAAAGGTCTAGCCTTTGCAGTGGGAGGTAAACATTTCATCCCAAACCCCTTGCATTCATGCTACCCAGGTTTAAACTGAAAACGGTCTTTCTTTGGTGTTGAGAAGTCACTCGTGTTGCATAACTCCGAAACCGAACTTCCCTTAATTCACGAGAAGTGACATAAATCATCAGTGAGTTATGCACCCGCTCATGGTCAAGCTAAACCGGATGTGGTTGAGATAGACCTTTGAGATGATTAATGTTCAGATACATAGGTCAGGGGAACCAACCTGTAATGATCAGATACAGTCTGCCATAGTTCAGGGAAACAATCTGTAATTATCAGATAAAGTCTCCCATAGGTCAGGGGAACCAACCTGTAATGTTCAGATGCAGTCTGCCATAGGTCAGGGGAACCAACATGTAATGATCAGATACAGTCTGCCATAGTTCAGGGAAACAATCTGTAATTATCAGATAAAGTCTCCCATAGGTCAGGGGAACCAACCTGTAATGTTCAGATGCAGTCTGCCATAGGTCAGGGGAACCAACCTGTAATGATCAGATACAGTCTGCCATAGTTCAGGGAAACAATCTGTAATTATCAGATAAAGTCTCCCATAGGTCAGGGGAACCAACCTGTAATGTTCAGATGCAGTCTGCCATAGGTCAGGGGAACCAACCTGTTGTCCACTCAACATCTGGTTGACAAAAGGTCAATATGCCTGAAGAAGCCAGTTATGGTTGCATATAATGTTGGTGGTTATAATCCTACTTAGAAAGGTATATATATCCACCCTGTGGGCAGCAACACACAAACAAAAAGCCAGTGGTTCATTTGAGATTGCCCTAGAAATCTTGGAGGATCATTTTAAGCATGAATCCCTTGTGGGTTTTATGTTTCACTGAGCGTATAAAATGCAAGAAGAAATGTTCTTTATTAACTTGATCCACTGCAAACAAATTAAAAGAAATATCTGGTATTATTCCATGCATTAATCTTGATAATAAAGTATGCTCTGTATGCCATCATTATTCAATCATTCTAAAAGCAGAAACAAAATCCAGGATGCAGAATTATTTGGAACAAGGAATATTAATTGTCTTTTTTGAGCCTTTGAAAGGAAAAAAAAGCCACAGTTGTATGTTATGAACATGCAGGTATTCTGTCTGGGTTACATATTGTTCTAGCAAGAATTATTGTCACTATCATTTATAATTCTTTGAGAAAATGTAAAGTATAGTGTATCACAGTGCCATTATCAGGTCCAATGCAATAGACAAAGACTAATGTGCCGAAAGATGAATGATAATGTCCTGAATCATATTTAAATAGTACCTATCCCTTATGTGCCTTGCTCAAACCGTCCAACAAACACTGAATTTATGTATAGATAATTAATTATTGAAACATTCCATAATCGGGCTTTTGATATATGATCCATTTTGTATACTCCGTCCACAATATGTTCTTATGCAGTCATTTTCATGTAGTGTCTAACTTAGCTTTCTACTTCTATGCTTAGTATTTTTTATGTGCTTGCATCAATGATTTAGCTTCATGTTTGTTTGTCTGTTTGTTGGCATATTATTCTTCTGGCAAAGGTTGTTTCTCACTGCAAAGTCATTTTGAATATATTTACATAACATTATAATTGTTAATCTGGGAACCTACATATACCTTATTGTACAGAGAATATCTGAATAATGGTAACACATTGATAACTTGAAGATACATGTAATTGTATATTGACACTGATTCCATGCAAGAATGAGTAATTAAACCAACTTTAACTAAGTTTCATATGAAAGAAATTATTGTTATGTTTGTTTATTTTGATGTAATCATAAGGGAAATGAAAAGTTCTATTAACATTTGAAGTTTGAATGGCAAAACTCTACTGGATTATGATTCCACACGTTGTGGGTTTGATCCCCATAGTAAGACCATTGCGTGTGTATCGATTCTCTCCTTCAAGGAGTAAATGGATACCTTTAAGGATAGAGATACAGCTATAGTAGTATATTTGATATTCCTTTGTGTGCTAAATTTGCTGCATGACCTGCATCCATGTAGTGCCCAGGAAGCTGAGAAGAGTTGCTGCAATGATATTGTCATATTGGGATCAGTGACATTGAATAATGATTGTTGTGGAGTGCATGCAATTTTCTTTGGTTATAAAATAACAATGGAAGGCAGTCAATGTGATTGGCTTTTCTTTAATATGGAAAATACAATTTGTTTGTTCTGATGTTTTTGTTTTGTTCTAGTGACTTTCTACACGTTTCTCAGCAGAAAACTGTTGTCATAAATATGTCATGGAAATTAAAATATTCAAAACACATGGAAGGCATGGGCTAGTCATCATGGAACTTAATGAGTTGTCTGAATTTGTGCAATAGATGATAAAACACTAAGAGACATCATCACGATGTCTCTTTCTTTTTATTTTAAAATGTTTAACCAAAACTTTGATCTTAACTTAGTTTGAAACAATTATTTTAAACCAAGCACCATGACAACACCCATGTGTATTTTTGTGTTTTTACTGTTTTATCATAATTTATGCACACTGGAAACCAATTTTCCCTTTTTTTTTTTTAATGTGACGAGTTTTAATAAATCAAATCAAATCAATCAAAGGGACAACGTACATGTACATCCACAAAGGTCATGAAAGGTTTATGAAGGAGACGTCTGAGACGCAGGATCTACACAAGGCTAGTGCTACTCAACCAAACATATAACGTGGATGGCTCCGATAAGTTGAGGCCATACAGGGATCTTAAAAACAGTATCATACTTTGGTAGCATACCAAATCTTCACATATTTACCTATAACCTACGGGGTATAAAGATGGTGATGGTAGAAACATAGGCCTACAGATTCATGGTCAAATATTCATGGTCATCTGTGAACATTTCAGTCCCATAGGGTGCCCACTTTTTGAGAAAAAAAGTGAAAAACGGCCACATTATTTCTAAAGTCTTTTCTCTTTTATTTTTGACCTTTTAAAAGATCAAAAAGATTTTCGGTCGTTGTTTTACTAATTTCTGGAAAAGTACACCATTTCGGGCGGAACAATTTTAACGGTATGTTTCTACCAGCACATCTTCATACCCTGTAAGTTATATAATACGTAAATCTGCGAACATTTCTGTTTTGGTTTCTTACCAAAGTATGATACTACCTTTAAGAAATACTGTGGCCGTTTTTCACTGTTTTCTCAAAAAGTTGGCACCGTATGGGACTGAAATTTCACTGATGACTGTTACTGTATCTTCCTTGATATTTCCCACGAATCTGTATTTCACTGACAAAAACCAAAGTATGATATTACCTTAAATCTACGCGGAGTCCGCATACTATGCAAATTGAAACATTTGGTGGTTTGAAAACTTCCAGAAATGGCCGCCGCGCCGACGTGATCGTCTGCGTTTGGGTCGTCAAACATCGATCTTTATCATACGGAATTATCACGCGTATAAATAAATGCTCTGTATTTCATCCTTGATAATTTGAGAATAGAAGGGGCCAATTAGTCGATTTGTGATATCTTTGTTGTCATTTGGCGAAATGTTCGGCACATGTATACGATTTTTCTGTGCACAAAATCTCGAATTATATACGATTCTCTTGGGCGCTAGTACGACCGCCCGGATTTCCAAAATGAAAAAGGAGGTACAGCGCCCAAGTTAATGGGTCCATGTTTAATGTATATACCGTTTATGATAAGAACACGACAGTCAGTATTTTTACGGTTAGATATCCATGCAGTGATAATTGAGACAAAATTCAATCAATGGAAGTATTTTCCAAATGACTCATTGACCTCAATAAGACGGCAGATAGTTCCGGACTACCCTGTTTCTTGTTTCATGTATATAATTTGTTTGCTTTCGACACATGAAGTAATTCATCATCTGTTTCATTATCGGACAACATGTCCGTCAAGAGCTTCGATTTGCATTCGGCAACATGCCGGATGCAAATCGGACCTCTTGACGGATACTTTCATAACAGCTGCGTTTCGTTGCATTCCGGATAGATTCTCTAAGCTCTTGGATATTATTTTAGATTACCGGTATTATTGCATGAGTGCTGCTCTGTTGCCGAGAAGAAAACTTTCGAGAGGGTTTATCATCTTTTGTTTGTTTTGTTTGCACAACATCAAAGTGATCTGCAAAGGAGAAGGATACAATATTAGTTGTAATCGTCGTAAACGTGTGGCTTTGTTTTTGACCAATTACTGTCGGTTCTTATGATCCTATAAATAATACCAAACGTTGTTCTTGCTGTTATTGTAGACGGATTTAAATTACATTTTTAAAGAATATAAATAAAGTCATTCTTCACCTTCATTAACAATATGAAAGATGTGTATATGTATACCTACATGTAGGGGCCTATTTGTGGTATTTCGTGTCACCTCAACCAAGAAAACCAAATATAAATGTAGCCCCATTACCATGACATGGGACATCGGCTGTAGCATAATAATGAGCGATAATGACACATATGTCACTATAATCATAAAGCATTGCTCTAGTTTTGTTCTAGTTCTGGCAATTATTATGATAAGGAAGGTGGATGAGCAAAATGGACTTCCATACATGTGAACCCATAGTTTTATACGTTGCTGCAAAATAGATCAAGCGTTCATATCATCAACCACCTTGTACAAACCTATTACAGTCGGTCAGTCTTCAACTCAGATATGAGAACGTGGGAACTTTGCATGCAAGACGTCAATTTTGTTGCACGTGATATGGAGTGATTATCTGCACGGTATCTACCCGTCAGTTAGAAAATAGTAGCTGATTATTCCTATACCACTTACAACTGGTTGCCAACGGTAGGCACAGCTGTTACTCAATGCAGTGTACAACCATTAATAGTCATATTGACAAGCAGCTATTAGGCCCGACTAGGCTCACCTTCCTGACGTTCATGTTTGATAAAGTAGCTGCTTCCCATATCTCCTCCTTTACAAAAAACGCAAATGTTTTCCGGGTATTTCATCAGTATTCGAATGCACCATTCTGGAAGTCAATGTAGAGACGCGTTTATTAAAGGTAATATCATACACTGGTTTTTGTCAAAGAAATGCAGATACATGCGCGAAAATATCAAGCAGCCGACAGGGCAGCAGGCAGGGCAAATCAGCCGGTGGTGCAGGGCAGCCGGTGGTGCAGGGCAGCAGGCGGGGCAGGGCAGCAGGCAGGGCAGGTCAGCCGGTGGTGCAGGGCAGCCGGTGGGGCAGCCGGCAGCAGGCAGGGCAGGGCACAGCAGGCAGTTCAGGTCAGCCGGTGGGGCAGGGCAGCAGGCAGGTCAGGGCAGCCGGTGGGGCAGGGCAGCAGGCGGGGCAGGGCAGCAGGCAGGGCAGGGCAGCAGGCAGGGCAGGTCAGCCGGTGGTGCAGGGCAGCCGGTGGGGCAGGGCAGCAGGCAGGCCAGGTGAGCCGGTGGTGCAGGGCAGCAGGCAGGGCAGGGCAGCAGGCAGTTAAGGTCAGCCGGTGGTACAGGTCAGCCGGCTGGGCAAGGCAACCGGTGGTGCAGGGCAGCAGGCAGGGCAGGTCAGCCGGTGGTGCAGGTCAGCTGGTGCGGCATGGCAGGTCAGCAGTTGGGGCAGGGTAGCAGGGTAGCACGAGGAGCAGGGCGGCAGGAGGGGCAGGGCGGCAGGAGGGGCAGGGCAACAGGAGGGGCAAGGCAGCAGGAGGGGCAGGGTTGCACGAGGAGCAGGGCGGCAGGAGGAGCAGGGCGGCAGGAGGGGCAGGGCAGTAGGAGGGGCAGGGTAGCACGAGGAGCAGGGCGGCAGGAGGGGCAGGGCAGCAGGAGAGGCAGGGTAGCACGAGGAGCAGGGCAGCAGGAGGAGCAGGGCGGCAGGAGGGGCAGGGCAACATGAGGGGCAAGGCAGCAGGAGGGGCAGGGTAGCACGAGGAGCAGGGCTGCAGGAGGGGCAGGGCAGCAGGAGGGGCAGGGTAGCACGGGGAGCAGGGAGGCAGGAGGGGCAGGGCAGCAGGAGGGGCAGGGCAGCAGGAGGGGCAGGGCAACAGGAGGGGCAAGGCAGCAGGATGGGCAAGGCAGCAGGATGGGCAGGGTAGCAGGTGGGGAAGGGCAGCAGGCAGGGCAAGTTAGTCGGTGGGGCAGGGCAGCCGGTACGGTGGGGCAGGGCAGCAGGCAGGCCAGGTCAGCCGGTGGGACATGGCAGCCAGTGGGGCAGGGCAGCAGGCAGGGCAGGTCAGTCGGTGGCCAGGGCAGCAGGCAGGCCAGGTCAGCCGGTGGTGCAGGGCAGCCGGTGGTGTAGGGCAGCAGGCAGGGCAGGGCAGCAGGCAGTTCAGGTCAGCCGGTGGTACAGGTCAGCCGGCTGGGCAAGGCAACCGGTGGTGCAGGGCAGCAGGCAGGGCAGGTCAGCCGGTGGTGCAGGTCAGCTGGTGCGGCATGTCAGGTCAGCAGGTGGGGCAGGGTAGCCGGTAGAGCAGGACAGCAAGCAGGGCAGGGTAGAAGGAGGGGCAGGGTAGCCCGAGGAGCAGGGCGGCATGAGGGGCAGGGCAGCAGGAGGGGCAGGGCAGCAGGAGGGGCAGGGTAGCACGAGGAGCAGGGCGGCAGGAGGGGCAGGGCGGCAGGAGGGGCAGGGCAACAGGAGGGGCAAGGCAGCAGGAGGGGCAGGGTAGCACGAGGAGAAGGGCGGCAGGAGGAGCAGGGCGGCAGGAGGGGCAGGGCAGTAGGAGGGGCAGGGTAGCACGAGGAGCAGGGCGGCAGGAGGGGCAGGGCAGCAGGAGGGGCAGGGTAGCAGGAGGAGCAGGGCAGCAGGAGGAGCAGGGCGGCAGGAGGGGCAGGGCAACAGGAGGGGCAAGGCAGCAGGAGGGGCAGGGTAGCACGAGGAGCAGGGCTGCAGGAGGGGCAGGGCAGCAGGAGGGGCAGGGTAGCACGAGGAGCAGGGCGGCAGGAGGGGCTGGGCAGCAGGAGGGGCAGGGCAACAGGAGGGGCAAGGCAGCAGGATGGGCAGGGTAGCAGGTGGGGAAGGGCAGCAGGCAGGGCAAGTTAGTCGGTGGGGCAGGGCAGCCGGTACGGTGGGGCAGGGCAGCAGGCAGGCCAGGTCAGCCGGTGGGACATGGCAGCCAGTGGGGCAGGGCAGCAGGCAGGGCAGGTCAGTCGGTGGCCAGGGCAGCCGGTAGGGCAGGGCAGCCGGTGGGACATGGCAGCCAGTGGGTCAGGGAAGCAGGTAGGGCAGGTCAGTCGGTGGGACATGGCAGCCAGTTGGGCAGGGCAGCAGGCAGGGCAGGTCAGTCGGTGGGGCAGGGCAGCCGGTGGGGCAGGTCAGCCGGTGAGACATGGCAGCCAGTGGGGCAGGGTAGCAGGAGGGGCAGGTCAGTCGGTGGGGCAGGGCAGCCGGTGGGGCAGGGTAGCAGGCAGGGCAGATCAGTCGGTGGGGCAGGGCAGCCGGTAGGGCAGGTCAGCCGGTGGGACAGGGCAGCAGGCGGGACGGCATGGCAAGGCGAGGCATTGGCGGGGCAGCCGGAAGGGATCTTGATATGTGGTACTGGCAATTAGTACATGAGTACATGAGCAAATGAGCAAATGAGCAGTTGAAATGAATAATTGGGCAGCGAAATGAGTAAATGAGCAATGATATGCGCGGGAAATGAGTATTTATATAATGTTTACGGTTGCATGCGTTTGTATAGTTATTAGAAGATCGTCAGCTCTATTAATCTTGAATCAGTCAATATGAATCATTTTCTGTAGTCAAATCCAAAGAGTTACATAGGCCTACACAAAATGAGACTCGTTAAATTTTCCATCTTCATGAAGTGTTTTTCATGAAAACAATCTAGAGATGTAATTTATTTCCAAGACGGAAAATGTCCCTTTTTAATTCCGTATTTTGAACCAAATGGATCCATTAAATATGACCTTCACTAAAGCTCTTTAGCCATGTAATTCTGCCCAATAAATCATGTTCATTGCAAGCAGATTTCATTAACATCTACTTCTACATTCAGTACTCAACTGGGCATTCAACATCAAATTTTCGAAAATGGGATACTGCAGGACTACTGTATGAAAGCATCGTCACGACTGCCGCTTTGCCATAGTCATTGTCGTCGTCATGGTTGATATTACGACCGCAGTGTCCACCCCGGACGACCAAACTATGACCGACCAGGCTATGGCCCTATACTATTACTTACGGGAACTTGTTTAGTACAATCCCCAATTCTCCAATAAAACCATCCCACTCTTGCATCATCTCTAACGCTTGCGCTAACGACAATCCTATCCTCGACCCCCAGCCTATCCCCCAATAATTCTAAACTCACTCTAGAAATATCCAACCCTTGCGCTAAGGCCTAATCTTAGCATCAAATCGAAGGTATTTTTTTTCAAACGACATATATAGCGAGTAGTTAAACTAGTTATCACGTTTCCCATGGCGTGCATTTTACCGTGAGACAGTTTTGATCAGGATTCTCAGCTTTAAAAGGTAATACCGGTATCATACTTTGGTTTTCGTCCAACAAATGCAGATTCACTGGCAAAACAAATATCAAGATAGATGCAGTAGCAGTAATTTGTGACATTTTCAGTGCCATATACGGCGCCCACCTTTTGAGAAAACAGTGAAAAACCCTCACAGTATTTTTAAAAATCTTCTCATCCCTATTTTGTATCTGTAAAAGATCCAAATTGGTCTTTGGTTTTCCTCGTATCTGGATAAATACAGCATTTCAGGCAGAACAATTTCAACGGTTTGTTTCTACCATGCAGCACCATCTCTATACCCTGTAAGTTAAACTAGGTAATAGGTATAGGTATATATATATAGGTTATATTTTCTTACTAACTGAGCTATCCAGCCCTATGTTCGTTTAGCTCCCCCGGGTCAGCCCTTACTGGGAATAATCGTGTTGTACTGCACAAAACAAACGAGAGAATGGGGACGAGGTTGCCTGGTGTCGACCCGGGGAGCTAAACGAATGCACCCATAGGCATGATTTTTTTCTGAAAAATCTTTTCTTGCTTTTGATTTACGATAATTAGAAATCAAGTGAAATGTCCAAAAAAGGTTATTAAAACAGCGGTCAACTGTCGCGAACAGCGCAATAACGATTTGCAGTTAGAGGTTGTGATTCACCCATAACGTCATGTGTCATGGCGGCCACAAAAATGCGTAAGGAACCCTAACCCTAACCCTATATGGCATAATTGTTATGGTCAGCGCTGACCATAAGCCTATAGTGCTTTTGTCAGTAACAAAATGTCTGAAAAACTAAAAACTGAAGGGCCCGATCACTCCATATGCAACTGATTAATTAATGAAAAATAAACAACAGTAAAAACCAGCGGTTCAGTAATTTATGTATACATGTAGTACGTATGTTCACGCCTACATCAACAGAATGACAGCAGCCTGAAAATAACTCAATTTGTTACGCAGCGTCAACAGACTGACGTTCAAGAAATAAAAACTATTTGGTTCCCTCGACCGAAATGATTTAAATACAATGGGTATAAAGTGGGACTCTCAATTCGTACCTTGCCGACTCGAGCGCCTGACCACGAGCGCCCTCTCTTGGTGAATACCAGAAAGTCAAAAGTCTCCCTAAGAAGACGGAGATTGGTGATGTTTTTAAAAACAAACAAATGACACTCAAAAGTTCAGTAAAGCATAATCTAACAAGCACTCTCTCCTGCTTATTAGAAATAAAAGAGAATGCAACAAATTGATCATTCCTAGGAGGACTTATGTCTACTTTAATAAAGCTATTCATTGTTCAAGCTGTCCATTGAATATACTTGACAAAACAAATTATATAAAGCAATCTTTACTATCCTTTGCTTCTTACTCATATGTTTAGATTCAGTCAAGCCCTGTGTTCGTTTTCCATTCAAACGTATGATATCACTTTTATTTTGATCTATATTCAATATTGTATTGCTGTGATCCCCACATACATTAGAATGAACCTGGGGCCGATTTCACTAACACTTTGCGATCATCGTAAAGCCCCAATCCATCGCTAAACGGAATATTGCTACGCAAAGTAGCGATCGAGTTTCTGTTTAGCGATAGATTTGGGCTTTACGATGATCGCAAAGCGTTAGTGAAATCGGCCCCAGGAACAGAAAAACAAACAGACAACCCGACGGGGAGACATACAGATACAAACATAACGTAAAATTAATTCATAAAAAGGAAAGATTAACTAGGTGTATACTGTGTACGCCGTAACTTGAAAACTAGGACATTCACAAAAAAGAGCAAGAGTTAAGCAGACCGTCAGGTGTTCAGGGGCACGCGACTCACCGGGATTCTTTCACCCGGCTTACCGGCTCCCATAATAGTACCCATAGGCTTACTGGCAAGCCGACTACTGCATATCCTCCCCACCATTGAGACCTTAGCCTGACATGCAAAGCTCTGAAGGACTAAGAGGGAGAAACAAGGCGGCCCCTGGACCATCGCGGTGCCAGGGTCCGCACGTGCCATGTTCCATTCAATATCAGAGAGTCAGGATCGGGGAATCGAACCCAGGCTGCCGGAAGTCTGAGCGGTGGTACCATCGCTAAACCCACCGAGCCACGAAGCGTTGGTGAAATCGCAGCCCTTTCTAAAACTATTTATACCAGACAATTGATAGGAGTAAAACATTCAAGAAAATTGCGGACATCACATCAGGGCTCGAACCCGGTACACCTAATTCGAAGTCCCATTTCCGAACCACTCGGCCATATGAAATGTATTGACGGCGTCATGGAATCTGGCAGTGAAGTGATTGTCAATGCCCTATTCACCTAAAATCACTCAAGCGTGAATAAAGACAGTCTCAATGCTCACACATAACCCGTAATACGACATTCGGTATTAAATATCCCGGACTAGCTCAAAATAGCTCAAAGTGAAACGAAACGAAATAGTATTAGGGAATTTACACTGTATTATCCCATCCCGGCCCCGGCCCGCCAAAGGCCGCGGTCCCAATAGCCCCGACACGGCCCACCCAATTCCTCGTATCTTCTGCTCCACAGAGAGGAACAAATATACAATATAAACAGTCGATTATTTTATCTGTATGTTTACCCCAACCCTAAACCCTAACTCTAGCCCTAACCCTACGCTAACCCTATAACCCTAAGCCAACCCGGACCCCAACCCTAACCCTAACCCTAACCCTATTATGGCATAATTGTTATTTTCAGCGCAGAAAAAATGCGCATAAGCCTATGGTGTTTTTGTTTAAAAAAAATGTCTAAAAAACTAAAAACTGAAGGGCCCGATCACTCCATATGTAACTGATTAATTAACGAAAAAATAAACAAAATTAAAAACTAGCGGTTCAGTAATTTATGTACGTACTATATGTTCACGCCTACATCAACAGAATGACAGCAGCCTGAACTAATTTAATTTGTTATGCAGCGTCAACAGACTGACGTTGGAAAGTAGGGGAAATACTATTTTATTCCTCCGACATAATTTTCTTTCCCTCGAAATGATTTCGTTATTTCATGATATGCTTGTACGGGCTCCTAGAAACCATTTCTTTCATTTCAGTCATGACAACTTCGGAAAATCTGAAAAAAATATAGGTTTTCCTGTATACTTTAGAGCCTTTTACGTTGCAATTTATTACCAATTTTGACTCCAAATTCACGAACATAGTAGTACACTTTTATAACATATTTCCGAACTTTGTCCAGAGAATATAATGCATTTGTCATTCCTTGTCATAAAAGACAAATCTACATTTTGACTGGAGCTATATAACATCTATTCACAGGCAAAATAAAAAAGGAATTTACAATTAGTTGACAACAATTTCAACAACAACAGCAAACGTGGGCAAAAAGACATTATACCGAGCACCCCATTTTCGTCTATAAAAAAAGTTTCTCAATTTAGTTTGGAGCCTTTTTCATTGAATTCATATCAAGTTAACTTCAAGTTTACCTCAGTTTGCGTTGCCAGTTTCTCATGTTGGAATTGCTTCACTTTCAAATCATTTTGTCGAAAATAAACATAGAATACACAGGTTCGTGAATTTTGGAGTGAAATCGAGACTAATTGGTTAGAAATAATTATGATACTAAAGTTTCTAAAATAATATACGGGGAAACTTTTATTTCCAGTTTGTTGTCATATGTCCCTTGAAAGGCGCTTGGTATTGCAGCAATTTCTAAAGTTGTCATATCCAAATAAAAGAAATGGTTTCTAAAGAGCTCCATACAAGCAAATGTAATTCGAGGGAACGAAATATTATTTTGAGGTAAAGAAATACGAACTATTTCATTCCCTCAAAACAATTTTTTTCGAGGGAACCAAATAACACCAACGTAAATTCGTTTGTTGCCATATAAAAAGGCGGACGGAGACACCGCAGTAAGGGGCCGTCCATAAAGTACGTACGCACGAAGGGTGCGGTGTGTTTGTGTTTTTTCTTTGTTCTTATCCACACACAAAAATAAATTAAGATACCTGTATAAAAGCCTGTTATCACTTTGGTCATTTATTTCAAAAATTGGAAGCGATGTCCCTATAATGCCGTGCCAGCCCCGATGCAGAATATTACTGTGATAATGATGCCAAAACAAGGTAGCATGAGCAGTGAAAAACATAATGTGGAATACGTATCCGTACGGAGGGGGGAGGGGGTAGGGAGGGGTGGTCTACAAAGTTGGCATTTAGTGCGTTATTGACTGCTCCATAATGGCAGATGGTATGTCGTGCCGTCGGATCGGTCTTTACTCTGATTCAGTTTGTGGTTGTCTTACCAAGAATGCTGCGAATAGAGTAACCAAAGAGACCATAGCTTAGTTGCTATAACGATATTTCTTTCATGAAGATGGTTATTTGGGGAACAAGGACTTATGCCCTTAATCATTTGATTATTTGTGAAATCATGAATGCTTCATATCTTACTCAAACTGACCAATATCTGTGCTTGTACAACTGTCACATTCTCGAGAGAAATTATCAAACTGCTCCTCAGAGAAACAGAAATCCACGGTTGCTTATAATTCTAAATGCAACGGGAACTCGTCAAAATGTCGTTCCAACCTTTAGCTTTTTGAAGGTTCTTTGTCACCTGAACCTAATGTGTAAAATCATTGTTCAATAGGTACCACGTAATGGCAAGCTTGCGCCAGGTATCTCATTTGAAACATCCGCTTTTAAAGGTAGTATCATACTTTTGTTTTTGTCAAAGAAGTACAGATTCATGGTCAAAAATATCAAGGAAGATACAGTCACAGTCATCTGTGAAAATTTCAGTCCCATACGGTGCCCACTTTTTGAGAAAATCGTGAAAAACGGCCATAGTATTTCTTAAGTCTTTTCGCTTTTATTTTTGATCTTTTAAAAGATCAAAAAGATTTTCGGTCGTTGTTTTACTAATTTCTGGATAAATACACCATTTCAGGCTGAACATTTTTAACGGTATGTTTCTATCACCACCATCTTCATACCCTGTAAGTTTTACGTAAATCTGTGAACATTTCTGTTTTGGTTTCTTACCAAAGTATGATACCCCCTTTAAAACCAAGCACCGGATATTAATTAAAGGTAACATATGGATTGATAAATACAAAATATTATTGCTAGAACTGTTTGCAAAGATTTTATTAAACAAACATCCCGGTAAATACACATGTATATGCCGTAGACGGTGTCATTCTCGAGAAGAAAAAAAACCTGAATTTATATTAAATACACTGTACTTATAAAACCGCAACTCCTGATTTATAATTGAATCTATCCAAAACACTCCCACTCATCCGCATAATGTATTATGATTATGTACAAAGTCACCAATAAACATATACCATTTTATATACAACTAGATGATTAAAACAATCCTCATGAATAACAACCAATACATGTATTACTTGTTCTGGAAACAACTGCCTAATTCAATCATTCAAACTACAAACTGCAAACCTTTTCCATTTATTATATTTATTTGATGAAGAAATTCTGTCAGTGCATGTGTTGACAGAATTACTTGGCAAAACACATATCTCTAGCTGCCCACGGTTTAAATCTCCTAATGAATGCAGGAATTGACATTTAACGTATTCTTAATGTTGGTTTTTTGTTACAAGTTCACATTATTACTGTTAAAAGGGGATGTGTGCTGTATCTTCATTAGCACAACATTAGCTGTCACCCGCATAATTAGATGACCGGATAATCTGGTATTGGCATGATTGGAACTTGGTGTCCATTGAATCATAGTTGATATGTTTGGGGCCTTTTAGCCCCATGCACCTGATGGCAGCTTGCCCAAACAGTTTTGTATCTGGCAAATACCTTAAATGAATGATTTTAAGCTGTGGCAAGAGACACAAATATCATGTCTTGAGTTTCGTTCATTCATTACTGAGTCCAGGTATAAAAACACATGCATATCTGAACACGTAGACAAAGATTACATAATTATCTGTCATGACAACAAATTATGAAAAACGATTCTGTATCTACTAAACTGTAAAAGAAGAAGAAGAAGAAGAAGAAGAAGAAGAAGCAAAAAAAACCAAATCAACAAAACCAAACATTACAAACTTCGGCAAATAGTGCTAATCATTTCCAATTTGAATTTGCCGGTGTTTGACTGGCGTCCTATCATGCTGTATACGTGGAGCTTGCTACATGGAGTGTTTTAAGCAGACTAAACCATAATATGTCCTATCCACTTGCAACACGGTACATGGGGGTTCGGGAGTTTTATTGAGTAGGCCAACAATGTCATGCGTTAGAATTGCGAGGTGGAAATACCAAAATAAATTATATTCGTTTGGTTTACTGTTGAGCTAACCATTTCATGTATTTATGGGCCCAACGCGATAAAATAAGAAGAGTAATGTCTGAGAGATTTATCAAAGCATTGGCGAGGCAGAATGATGCGTCAAATGAATTTTCTAACTTTAAACTAATTTGGAGCAATATTTCATCTTCATGGAAGACATAATCGTGAAACCAGCAGGTACGGAATACTGAGTGATTGATTACACGCGGGCCTATTCGGATTAGCTTTTTTTGAAGTTTCACTTCACAGCCAATCAGGGCCATTAATGTACGTCATCCTGTTTCTAGACAAACTTCTAGAAAAACAAAACAAGAAGGAATGAAGCAGAAATACCTTCTTAAGTAATTGACTCAGACTGACTTGCACTTGAGTCACAATGATTGAAACATAGGCAACTCAACCAGTTTCAGCAAATCAATGTTTTTGCCAGACAGGTTGATTAGGTCATGTATCCTATTTGTGAACAGCAGCGACGTTAACTGATGTTGTTAATATTGGTGCTGACAGGGGCAATATGACTTTATAGAGGCACTTCAGGGATTTCTTGTTTTGTTCGGACAATAATAAACATTCTTATTTGACACACACACACACACACACCCACCCACGGAAGATCCTTATAATTTCTTTTTTGTTGACAACACTTTTTGTTTATTTTTAGACTCAAAGTAAATCTCTCTTCCTGAGGTATGATCAAATAGCTAAAATTGGTTCGCATAAGCTCTACAGCACGTATAACAAATTATCACATGTACTCACAAGAGAAAAGGTCATCGCTAAATTGCAATGCCTAATTACGATTTTCGGATAAAGACAATCGGGCGCAGAAATATCCACTGCGTGCCATTAAAAGTCACTTCGAAACCTGTGACTTACTTTTGAATGTCAGAGCGCCTCCAACTGATTTTATCTGACATCATAATGACAACTTACTTCAGCGGCTACTACCCTGGCTATAAAACGACACTTACGGTTGACTTGATATGATTCTCTTGATTCAGTGCGATTTGATCTGTATGGGTTATATGAAATAGTCAAAACCAACTCTTCTATTTAAACCATATCTAAGACATTATTGATAGTGATTATGCTATAGATCAATTATGGGAAGCAAAGAGGCCACACGGGGTGCACCAGATTCAAGGGGGAAGTGAAGGTAAATGATTGGGACGCATGTTCAGGGCATCTCCCGAGGATCATTTCTTTTAAAAACAAAAACAACAAACAAACAAAACAACAACGATAAATTTGTCCATATAATCTAGATAATAAAAGCTAAAATCAGGGAATAATTTGTATTGCCCGAGAATATCGAAATATATCTTTATAGTCTGAGAGCTAGCCACATAAGATTTCAACCCATTTTACCCAGAAGGTTTGACCCCTTAAAGTTGCTTAGGTTGTCCATGTGATTCAGAAAAAGTTGGTCAGCCTGCCCCCAGAGGTTGGACCTTGACCCCTGACCCCCTTGAAAATGCCCCCAGGACGGGTTATTTCAACCCATCGTACCCATGGACCAAACTTGGTCAAAATAAAGTAGTATGACAGCACATCACAAAAAAACAAAAACTGACTAAATATCTGGTTGGGAAGGTGAGGTCAGACCACCCGCAAAGTGACCCAAAGGGCGCCCTCACAGACGGGTTATTTCAACCCATCGTACCCATGGACCAAACTTGGTCAAAATAAAGTAGTATGATAGCACATCACAAAAAAACAAAAACTGACTAAATGTCTGGTTGGGAAGGTGAGGTCAGACCACCCGCAAAGTGACCCAAAGGGCGCCCTCACAGACGGGTTATTTCAACCCATCGCACCCATGGCCCAAACTTTGTCAAAACAAAGCAGTTTGATAGCACATCACCAACAAACAAAAACTGACATAATTGTTTTGTTGGGAAGTGGAGGTCAGACCCCCCCCGGATAATGCATGGCTCAAATGGTATTCGTCAAATTGGTATTTATTTTGTATTAGTACATGTATTGGTTTATTGCACTCATATCGTGGACCTCGGGCCAGATTGCAAGAACAATTTGTTAATTTGTAACAATTTGTTAAACAAACCCACAAAAATACACATACAGCAAGGAAGCAGTAGGGGGTAATGGGCTATAGTTCAGACATCAATAACTGGTTGGGAAGACCAGACCACCGTACGGCAAAGTGCACCCCACCTGACATGTCCGGGATGGGTTATTTTCAACCCATCGCACCGATGGACCAAACTTTGTCAAGTAGTATGAGAGCACATTACCAACAAAACTTACTAAATATCAGGAAGGTGAGATCAGACCCCCAAGGCGCCCCAAACCCAGCACCTGTACACTCACAGTTTATTTTAACTTATGCCTCCCCTCTAACAAAATGTAAATGATGATAGCAGATCACAAATAAAAAGAGGAAAACTACATGAATATTTGATTTCAATAGTTTGGTCAAACCCCAACAAATGAAAGTACCCGCCCCCTTATTTCGTCCACATCCGACAGAAAAGGGAAACTGACTGGTTGCAAAGGGGAGGTCAGAATCTCCCACGATGTCGAATGCCCACAAAGAGCCCCACCTTACAGTTTATTTCAACCCTAATTCATTCGTGGACCAAACTTTGTTAAATCAAAGAAGTATGATCTGAAATTCGGAACTCGGAAGGCGTGGTCAGATAGCTCCAAATAGTGCCACCATCTCATGGACCGCCATGTGTCATCCGATATCACAAACGGCATCCCCCTTATAAGTCTTCAGAAAACTAATAAAATATCCAATATTGTACTTTGTTCCTAAAAAAAACTGAACACTCGGCATATTATCACCAGAGTTGTTCTTTTGAAGATTTATCAACTTTTACCTGCTTCCCGTACTTGCCTAGATACAAACATATACATTTGGGTATTATTCTTGGACTATTGCGCAAGGCGGAGAAACCCACCGCTTCCAACTCTCTCCCTTGCATGCAACATTACGTTTAAAACAATATTGGAATATTTAATAACCTATAAGTTTAAGTTTCACTAATATCCCGTTTTCTCAATTAACGCGCGTTTCTGCCTGGGTTTTCTCCCTGTGTGTGCCACTGTACTGGGTTTGGAACGACGCATACTTCTGTCTATACACATTGCCACATGATCGGGAGGCCGGTCAATGAGGTTGAACAATGACTGGACACCTCTCCTTTACCACATCAAGCTTCCCGAACTCCGATCTTTTCTTCCAGAGCACCAACTCTTCTTTTCTTCTCTAAGTTCACCTTTCCCATCATTTTCCTTCTATACTCTTATATTTCTTCCCACTCCCTTTGCTTAAGATTTGCCGTTTTCATCCCTTCCACCTCGTCATATTCTGTCTCCTTTTGACCTTTCCATTCATGACCCCCTCAAACCTACCCCAACCTTCTTAAAGAACGGTGTACTCTGCCTTCTAAAGTTTATTTTGGCTTTACGTAATGTACTCGTCTAACATTCGATATGTTTAAACAAACATTAAACTGATTATTCAAACTTTAAAGCGCAAAATCTTTTTTGTTCCATATTTCCGCGTTAAATAAGACATATACCCAAGATGACTCTCTCGATAATGAATGTTCATAAAACCATGAAGGTATCAAACTGTTTGCAAAATGGCCATACTCTTTGGTCTTTTTTCATGATTTGTTTTCCGCAGGGAAAATTAAACGTACGATTTTGCTCTTCCCGTTACATACACGAGAGCCATTAAGTATGCTTTCTCCATGTATTGTACACACAGTAATATTAAACCAGACGTGGATACTGTATGTTTTTTTTTTTTGGAGTGGGGGGGGGGGGGGGGGGTCTGACCGCACCTCCCCAACCAAATATTTAGTCAGTTTTTGTTTGTTGGTGATTCGTACGGAAACGTATTACCGCCACACATTTATTTATTTTTTTCACGTACGTACGTGATACGTTTCACGTACGTACATGATAAGTTATCTGTTTCACGTACGTACATGATAAGTTTCACGTACGTACATGATAAGTTTCACGTGTGTAAAGGGGAAGCAAAATCATACATGTGGCATGTGGAAAGCAAAAAAGGAGAGACAGGTCCCATTCGTCTATAAAACCACAGAGCAAACAAATTGATGGATAAATATATAGGGAGACATCTTACTTTATTAATTTGTAACACAGAAAATAGAAGAACCGGAATGCGCTCCAAAGTTTTCCAGAAGCTTTTATCCGTGTGGTGTATGACAAGCTCAAAAAAAAAACTTTAAGAGGCATCATAATTTACTGGTTCTATTTGAAAATGGTTAAAGGCGGTGGGAGTGAAGGTGGGGTGGGGAAGAAAAAAGTCTAGGGGGGGGGGGCGTGGGGTATGTAAGGGGGAGGAGGAAGAAAAGTGGATGGGAAAGAAAAGGGAACAGGGGAGGGAAAAGAAAAGGGAGAGAAAGAGGGGGGGAGTAATGGGTGAAAAGGAAAGGTTTAAGGTAAAGGTGG